>JAWPHD010026104.1:0-14198 GCA_037043455.1 Cyrtodaria siliqua | reverse complement strand
TATAATGTGGCATATCCTAACAAATGTGTACTTTTTTTCGTCAGATGACATTTTTGCAAAATAATTGATCATGACGATTTGTTCAACTCAAGAAGTTAAAATGAACTTGAGAACGTTACCTAAAACAAGTCGTTACCTTCTGGACGACATACTGCAACTAAACTTATTTAAATGACAAAAATGTCGACTTTAGTCTTTCTGACATGTGAAGGTAAATCGTACTAAGTCGCATTCTTTCAAGTCGAAATGATTCAAGAAACACGCAGTAAGGCGACATTACGACGATTGAAAGAATGTCGCGTTGTCGTTGGCGACATTACGACAATTGAAAGAATGTCGCGTTGTCGTGGGCGACATTACGACAATGCGACATTGTATCTGGCCCCAACGGGACACCTTAGGGGGCATTCCACAGTTTAATGTACAGTTTTTAATAATCAAACCCATGACAAGCCCTTAGCCTGAATTCTTGAGCAAAATTAAATCACCTCATCATTGTGTCATACATTTCTTAGAAGACAATAAAATTACCCATGTTTCCATACCAAATAATAATAAAAGTATCAAAAAGCATTTTCTGTACAACTTTAGTCCCATTTCTTTAAGATAACCCCACCCCTCAAAACATGCTAAAAAAGCAATTTTAGCAATATTTCAAATGTCAATAAATAAAACAAATGAATTTTCCTAAGTATATCAGGGTCATGTCTGCACTCATAATGCTCTTGCATATCAGGAAATGCTAAGTTTTACATACCTTCTCCGGCGTTTTAAAAAGTTATTCAATGCTGATCTCCCCGTGAGTCAAAATCAGCCATTTTACCTACTTTTTGGAAGTTTTTACTAGTTGAGCATTTTTCTATTTATAGCCTCCAAAAATCCCGAAGAATGCATATTCCAATACACCAAAATAAACTTAGAAGTACTCAAAACTGAAAACAACATCAAACATGGGCTTCATAATTATTATAAATACCATCAATGGACCTAAAAGACGCTTAGTTGATTTCTTTCTTATTTACATGGACATTCGTGCGAAACTGAGGAGTGCCCACTTAGTCTACAACTAAGCATGTTGTGCTCCGCAGAATAATTCGGTCGTAACCTCTGTTTATAAATTTTCTAATAACTTTGATAAATAACGCATGAAAATTATGACGACCGATAATCTTCCTAAGTTTGTAAATCACATCTCCATAAAAGACGGGTTGTGATGAACTTTGTCGCAGAAGTGTTTTAAGATTGCTATTATATTTTTCGAGCAGGTCAGTGTTACAATAATAAAACTTAGGACAAGTCTTACGTAACTAATGGTAACGGTAACCCTTTGGAGGAGTTTTTCAGTAATGTTAATATTACGAAGGTTGAAGTCCCCAACACGGCTACAAGCTCCGGCAATACGAATTAACTGAGAAATATACACGCCATAACAAACAGTATTGGGGATATCCCCATTTAAATGTGGATAATTCAAATATCGAAACTGTCATTGGAACTATCTCCATAGCATTGGAACTATCTCTCCGGCACTGGAGCTATCTCTTCTACGAAATAGCGTATTTCTCCTCCAGAAACGTTCTCTGTGTTATTTAGTATGTCAACAGGCAATATACGGACATCAGCTGGTTGATATTGGATGTGTTCATGTAGCGTAAATAGGACAAAGAATGTTGAAAAACCTTGGTGGCGACGATAAAGTTGAGAAAAAATGCAAAGTTCGAACGGGCTAAACGTCCCTGGCGTCAAATTATGCATCTTTCGAGAATACTTTTGGGAGGTCTGCGAAGCTTAAACATGACTACACGGAACTGTTTTCCCCGATTTTTTCATTTCAATGCAAATAAAAAACAACGAATAAATAGCAAAGCATACCCACCTTGTTTACTTGTATTTTTGGCGTTGGAACTACCTCGGAAGTGGCGATGGAGTACTTTTGCATACACCTCCAAACGGAGGTAGCTCCACTGATTACCAGCCGTGGTACTGGTTCTACCCAGGAAGACAATCAAGAAGTATCTTAGAAGCGAATTGCTTACAACAGGTACAGAATTAGCCTGGTTCCCTGACCTCCCACAATGCTTTGGAGAAATAATGACTGAATGAGTAAATTGAATTGAATTGAATCTTATTCATGAATACATTATAGGTTATTTAGAGCCGCCCCAGAGAGAAGGGAAGGTGGTATTAACGCGTAGTGAGTTGTGAAATAATGACTGAATTCGGGGTTCAACATGCAAAGCCAGTTCGGGGTTCAACATTCAACACCAGTTCGGGGTTCGACATTCGAACCCATTTGTAGCGGCTACTCCTCTGAAACTATACTGGGTTGATGTTTTGAAACATTACAGAAATGCTGCCCATAATGTCTAGATGATCCTAGCAAAAATTCACGTTGACGACAAATCTAAGATGGCCGCCAAAGCTAAAATAAAATATATAATTTTACAAAGCAAGTTTTTAGCAACTACTTCTTGAAAACTATAAGTGATATTGATATGTGACTTTCTAAAATGATCAGCATGACATAATGTTGGTCCTTGTCTAAAAGAATTTTGATTCGACATAAAACATGGCTGCCGGCGGATGCAAAGATGTTTTCTTTACAAAATAGCATTGCATCTGGCCATATAAAATGCGTATGACTTGGTCGAGTATTGAACACACAACCTCCCGCATGCGGCAAAAATCAACTAATGTAGGTTTAGTATACATATAGTTAACATAAACTAAAGACTCAAAACGGCTGTTTAAAGTGTTAAAATGCTTTATAAGTATGAATTATCCATAAATGTTGAAGAGTAACAACAATATAATGTGCCAAATTGATGTTATTATTATCATTATTATTATTATTATTATTATTATTATAGCTATTAATCCTGTAACATCTATATCACTTATTTAGTACGCATGTATCTTGATGCCTTTGCAGATGTATGGTGATGTATACATGTTTAAATTCCATTTGATGATTTGTCGTCATTGATATGTATATTTAGGATGTGGCGAGAGAGGTGGAGACGGTTTATCACGTTTGAAAATGCACATAGAGCATTTTTGATTGTGTTTGAAATGTATGTGTATGTGCTGATATGTCCATGATATGGATATGATTAAGTATAATGCGTCAACCATAAGATTGATATATTTATATATGTTAAGTCACCTTCACCGTGAAATTTTAAATGGTAATTCTGAGGTGTTCGTGTGTTTTGTTTCTATTTTTGTTTTCTGTATTTTTGTTTTTTTAAAAAGAAGTAAACAGTATAACTATTGTTATTTTTGCGTATGATATTTGTTAATACACGTATGTACAAATCTTGCTACGTCTGTTAACAAGTGTATCTGTATATATTGTATGATCACGTGGGCCTATGGCTAACTGATTTTGAAATAAAGTGCTTCTTCTTCCGTTTTATAATAACAATGAATGTGTACATGGATGTGAATGTGTGTGTGCGTACGTGTATATGTGTATGTGTGCACGCTGGTTTAAAGGAAATATCGCTCGCTCCCTCCCTCCCTCCCTCGCTCGCTCCCTCCCTCCCTCCCTCCCTCCCTCCCTCCTCATTGATCGATAATCTTTGATCTTAGTTCATTATATACAGAACCTGCCAATAGAAAATTGTATTCGACTTCTAGGACTTCACATATACTACATTTATTCTGTGGTTTATGCTTCTATGAATGACATTCTCAATCTGAATAAACCTAATCTTATCTGCTAATGTGCTCTTAACTAGGTCGCTTGATTTGTTCGATATTTTTTTTGTATTCTCTGTAATGAACTAGTTTGTCTGTAAAAATCATTAATATTAATTCACATGATGCTATAAGGTTTTTAAAAAGGCCAAATACAAAAACTGAAATAGTTTCTGTGTGTGAAAAACAATATATATTTACATGTTTTGAAGAAACACCATTATGCGAATGATGTATTGTTTTCAAAAGGAAAGTGTTCCTATTTGATTTAGATATTTACATAATGACATATTTATAGTATACTGTACTTAACATTAAATTAATTACGTTTATCTATTGATTTTACTATATTATTAATAAATATGCATGATGAGTAATTATTTAGAAGTATGTTATTGCTGTAGTTACCAGTATATGAATTACACGAATGTAGGACATTAGCCCCTAGGAAATAGCCCCTAAGCTCAAATTTGCATAAGCGGACAATAGCCCCTTCGTGATATTGCACATGCGGACAATAGCCCCTTCACCATAGGACATTATCCCCTTCATGATTTTGCACAGGCGGACAAAAGCCCCTACTTGATATTGCACATGCGGACAAAAGCTCCTTCAACATAGGACATTAGTCCCTTAATAATGTTTTTTGGAAAGCATGAAATAATCAGTCTGTATATGGTGTTAATTTTTTCAGAATGTAATGACGGATTTTTTTTTTTTGAGCCGTCTTCTGACGACCCATTTCATCTCCCCGTCAATTGGTGGAGCAAGGGTCGGGGAGGACCATCCCTTGCCACACCTTACACTATCTTTACATTTACATGCAATATTCATATGAAATAATATTTTAGCATAATGAAATTACAATTAATACAGAAAATATACATGTATTGTAAGGTTATGGCAGGGAGCATAAAAATTATGATTTCAGGAAGAATAAAACAATTCTGTTTAAGAAAAAAGAACACTTCTTTACCTAACAGTTGATTGCTGTCCAAAGGCCCATCTGCTTATAAAAATTGTATATGTAAGTATTAAATATTCAATATTGATATATTGATTTAAGAATTGTCAGTGTCTTGGGTTTGCTCTAAAATTGTGCTTGGATTGGAGTTAGTATAATACTGGTTAATCTACAATGGTTTTGTTATACTTGCTCCATGAATTTTCATATCTTTTATAGTTGATTATTTCTAATTGTTGCACAAGAGGGCCTGTGGACGCTCTACTTGCTAAAGATACATTTTATGTATAAGGGGTCATAACTCCGTCAAAACATGGCGATGATATGGCTATTTTTATTTGTCTATGTGTTTCATACCGATACCTTAGTCTGTATATTATTGGGGTAAGGGAGAGCGGTGTTTTTAGTCGTTTTGAGGTAAATATATAGTATTTCATTTCTAAAATAATTTGTAACTCTACAGTCGATTGTTCTTCACCTGTGTTAAAAATAAATGCTTGTTCTGACAGATTCAGATTTATGTTTTTTGTAAAAAGAAAGAGTTTATCTGTGTTAAAAAAATCTGAGATGAAGGACAGGTCCAAAACATATGAACTATAGTCTCGTCTTGGTGGCAGAAGTGGCAGAAAGGGTTTTCAGTTTTTTTATGTAGATAATGCTGTTTTGAAAGAAGCCGATGGTTAATTTGAAACCATTGTAGTATTGTGCTAGAGGTAATTTTGAAAGGGGATGAATATATGTCTTTCCATGTTTCGGCTTCAATATAATAAATATGTTCCCATTTGATTTTTGATGTTGGACTTTCATTATTTCTATTAAAAATGGAATTCATATCAATGCAACCTTTCTTGTTTTTGATGATATTTTAATATTCGCAGGTAAAATTGGGTTTTCTAATTTGTTCATTGTTGTTTTGCAAGGTTTTAATGGCAGTTACTGCTCCTTCGTAGATTAGAAAAATTGTTTTAATACCAGTCTTTTCTTCGAACTCAGTAAAAGAATAAAATCCACCATTTTTATTGATTAAGTCATTTATAGAAATGATGCCTTTCCTATACCATACTTCGTTAAAAAACGGCTTACCGCCAATCAAAATATTGTTATTATAGAGTAGTGGGTTTGACAAAAAGTCCTCAGGTGAGTTAGGCAAACTAAAATCAATAAGTTTAACATATGAAATAAGCACATCTTTCCAGATATTTTTTTTTTTTTTATTAATGTTTCACAGTAATGTTTGCCAAAAGATGTTATTTTTTTAATATCTATTATTTTTTCAACCAGTTGCTTCTAAGTGCCCTCATTAGTTATGAGCCGTCTTATCCAGGTAGTTTTAAGGCTGAACATAAATGCTTTAAGATTAATCATTTTGAGACAACCTTCAAAATGTTGCTTAACTATTACGGATTTTTTTTTTTTTGCAGGGCCTTCCCATAAAAAGTCATAAAATATGTTATTAATTATAGCTGTGTGTATTTTGCATTGATGGTGAAGATTATTTCATATCGTGTTATGTTGTATCATACTCTTCTCATAGTATATGTTGTGTAACTGTTGCCACTAAATGTATTGGTGATGAACATGTATGTTTAAGCATGATAAAAAATTAAACTGAAACTTTTTAAAACGAATAGCATTCACATGAAGTATAAAATTGTTAGCGATCTTTCAAATATAAAAAAACACGACAATTTTAAATGGGTATACTTACTTTGGCCAATTACAAACATGGCATGGGTATTACTTAATCATGATGGTACTAATTGTTTACGCCCAACTAATATGGCAACACAAAGACACCGTAAACAAATGATTCATTCTTCGTTTTAATCAAAGTAATCGGCGAATGATCTGACTACCTGTTTGACAAATTGTGAGAAAAGTATTTCAAAAGCGTATAAGAAATAGTAGATGTCTTTATTCGGCCTAAATATATAGGATAATACTGTATTATATACAAACAACGATAACAATGTAGTGAATGAAACCAATTACAGTCATAATAATAATTAATTCAGACTTAATTCAATTCAAATCAATTTTTTTTTTACAACAAACATTACAATGTTTTTTACCGATACAATATAGGCGGATACAATTAAATGCAATGAGAGAAGGTATGTTGTAAATACAAATAAGTTTATTCAGCAATAAAACGTTAACGCACATGCTTTGAGTCAAAAAGTTCGCCAAAAGGCCTAGTGCCATAGGGCGAGCAAAAACAAAAACTTTACCTACCCTATGAGTCAAAATGTATAAGTAATGTATACACATTTGAAAGATGCTATCGATTCATTTGTGCTGTAATTTATATTAATTAATATCATGCATAAATATGTTGATGTTGAAAATAGTGAAGTAACTAAAGTATTGAACAAATGAACATGATAAAAGACAGATGTGTTGCCAAATATAATATCAGTTATAATAAGAATAAGAATAAGAATAAGAATACGAATACGAATACGAATAAGAATGCGAATGCGAATGCGAATGCGAATGCGAATGCGAATACGAATACGAATACGGATACGGATAAGAATAAGAATAAGAATACAAATAAGAATAAGAATACGAATACGAATACGGATACGAATACGAATACGAATACGAATAAGAATACGAATACGAATACGAATAAGAATAAGAATATGAATACGAATAAGAATAAGAATACGAATAAGAATAAGAATGCGAATGCGAATACGAATACAAATAAGAATAAGAATAAGAATAAGAATAAGAATAAGAATACGAATACGAATACGAATACGAATACGAATACGAATACGAATAAGAATACGAATACGAATAAGAATATGAATACGAATAAGAATAAGAATAGGAATAAGAATAGGAATAAGAATACGAATAAGAATAAGAATAAGAATAAGAATAAGAATACAAATACGAATAAGAATAAGAATAAGAATACAAATACGAATACGAATAAGAATAAGAATACGAATAAGAATAAGAATAAGAATGCGAATGCGAATGCGAATGCGAATACGAATACAAATAAGAATAAGAATAAGAATACGAATACGAATACGAATAAGAATAAGAATAAGAATACGAATACGAATAAGAATAAGAATAAGAATAAGAATACGAATACGAATACGAATAAGAATAAGAATACGAATAAGAATAAGAATAAGAATACGAATACGAATAAGAATACGAATACGAATACGAATACGAATAAGAATACACATAAGAATACACATAAGATATATAAGAATAAGAATAAGAATAAGAATATGAATAAGAATAAGAATAGGAATACGAATGCGAATACGAATACAAAAAAAGCCTCCAAAAATCCCGAAGAATGCATATTCCAATACACCAAAATAAACTTAGAAGTACTCAAAACTGAAAACAACATCAAACATGGGCTTCATAATTATTATAAATACCATCAATGGACCTAAAAGACGCTTAGTTGATTTCTTTCTTATTTACATGGACATTCGTGCGAAACTGAGGAGTGCCCACTTAGTCTACAACTAAGCATGTTGTGCTCCGCAGAATAATTCGGTCGTAACCTCTGTTTATAAATTTTCTAATAACTTTGATAAATAACGCATGAAAATTATGACGACCGATAATCTTCCTAAGTTTGTAAATCACATCTCCATAAAAGACGGGTTGTGATGAACTTTGTCGCAGAAGTGTTTTAAGATTGCTATTATATTTTTCGAGCAGGTCAGTGTTACAATAATAAAACTTAGGACAAGTCTTACGTAACTAATGGTAACGGTAACCCTTTGGAGGAGTTTTTCAGTAATGTTAATATTACGAAGGTTGAAGTCCCCAACACGGCTACAAGCTCCGGCAATACGAATTAACTGAGAAATATACACGCCATAACAAACAGTATTGGGGATATCCCCATTTAAATGTGGATAATTCAAATATCGAAACTGTCATTGGAACTATCTCCATAGCATTGGAACTATCTCTCCGGCACTGGAGCTATCTCTTCTACGAAATAGCGTATTTCTCCTCCAGAAACGTTCTCTGTGTTATTTAGTATGTCAACAGGCAATATACGGACATCAGCTGGTTGATATTGGATGTGTTCATGTAGCGTAAATAGGACAAAGAATGTTGAAAAACCTTGGTGGCGACGATAAAGTTGAGAAAAAATGCAAAGTTCGAACGGGCTAAACGTCCCTGGCGTCAAATTATGCATCTTTCGAGAATACTTTTGGGAGGTCTGCGAAGCTTAAACATGACTACACGGAACTGTTTTCCCCGATTTTTTCATTTCAATGCAAATTAAAAACAACGAATAAATAGCAAAGCATACCCACCTTGTTTACTTGTATTTTTGGCGTTGGAACTACCTCGGAAGTGGCGATGGAATACTTTTGCATACACCTCCAAACGGAGGTAGCTCCACTGATTACCAGCCGTGGTACTGGTTCTACCCAGGAAGACAATCAAGAAGTATCTTAGAAGCGAATTGCTTACAACAGGTACAGAATTAGCCTGGTTCCCTGACCTCCCACAATGCTTTGGAGAAATAATGACTGAATGAGTAAATTGAATTGAATTGAATCTTATTCATGAATACATTATAGGTTATTTAGAGCCGCCCCAGAGAGAAGGGAAGGTGGTATTAACGCGTAGTGAGTTGTGAAATAATGACTGAATTCGGGGTTCAACATGCAAAGCCAGTTCGGGGTTCAACATTCAACACCAGTTCGGGGTTCGACATTCGAACCCATTTGTAGCGGCTACTCCTCTGAAACTATACTGGGTTGATGTTTTGAAACATTACAGAAATGCTGCCCATAATGTCTAGATGATCCTAGCAAAAATTCACGTTGACGACAAATCTAAGATGGCCGCCAAAGCTAAAATAAAATATATAATTTTACAAAGCAAGTTTTTAGCAACTACTTCTTGAAAACTATAAGTGATATTGATATGTGACTTTCTAAAATGATCAGCATGACATAATGTTGGTCCTTGTCTAAAAGAATTTTGATTCGACATAAAACATGGCTGCCGGCGGATGCAAAGATGTTTTCTTTACAAAATAGCATTGCATCTGGCCATATAAAATGCGTATGACTTGGTCGAGTATTGAACACACAACCTCCCGCATGCGGCAAAAATCAACTAATGTAGGTTTAGTATACATATAGTTAACATAAACTAAAGACTCAAAACGGCTGTTTAAAGTGTTAAAATGCTTTATAAGTATGAATTATCCATAAATGTTGAAGAGTAACAACAATATAATGTGCCAAATTGATGTTATTATTATCATTATTATTATTATTATTATTATTATTATAGCTATTAATCCTGTAACATCTATATCACTTATTTAGTACGCATGTATCTTGATGCCTTTGCAGATGTATGGTGATGTATACATGTTTAAATTCCATTTGATGATTTGTCGTCATTGATATGTATATTTAGGATGTGGCGAGAGAGGTGGAGACGGTTTATCACGTTTGAAAATGCACATAGAGCATTTTTGATTGTGTTTGAAATGTATGTGTATGTGCTGATATGTCCATGATATGGATATGATTAAGTATAATGCGTCAACCATAAGATTGATATATTTATATATGTTAAGTCACCTTCACCGTGAAATTTTAAATGGTAATTCTGAGGTGTTCGTGTGTTTTGTTTCTATTTTTGTTTTCTGTATTTTTGTTTTTTTAAAAAGAAGTAAACAGTATAACTATTGTTATTTTTGCGTATGATATTTGTTAATACACGTATGTACAAATCTTGCTACGTCTGTTAACAAGTGTATCTGTATATATTGTATGATCACGTGGGCCTATGGCTAACTGATTTTGAAATAAAGTGCTTCTTCTTCCGTTTTATAATAACAATGAATGTGTACATGGATGTGAATGTGTGTGTGCGTACGTGTATATGTGTATGTGTGCACGCTGGTTTAAAGGAAATATCGCTCGCTCCCTCCCTCCCTCCCTCGCTCGCTCCCTCCCTCCCTCCCTCCCTCCTCATTGATCGATAATCTTTGATCTTAGTTCATTATATACAGAACCTGCCAATAGAAAATTGTATTCGACTTCTAGGACTTCACATATACTACATTTATTCTGTGGTTTATGCTTCTATGAATGACATTCTCAATCTGAATAAACCTAATCTTATCTGCTAATGTGCTCTTAACTAGGTCGCTTGATTTGTTCGATATTTTTTTTGTATTCTCTGTAATGAACTAGTTTGTCTGTAAAAATCATTAATATTAATTCACATGATGCTATAAGGTTTTTAAAAAGGCCAAATACAAAAACTGAAATAGTTTCTGTGTGTGAAAAACAATATATATTTACATGTTTTGAAGAAACACCATTATGCGAATGATGTATTGTTTTCAAAAGGAAAGTGTTCCTATTTGATTTAGATATTTACATAATGACATATTTATAGTATACTGTACTTAACATTAAATTAATTACGTTTATCTATTGATTTTACTATATTATTAATAAATATGCATGATGAGTAATTATTTAGAAGTATGTTATTACTGTAGTTACCAGTATATGAATTACACGAATGTAGGACATTAGCCCCTAGGAAATAGCCCCTAAGCTCAAATTTGCATAAGCGGACAATAGCCCCTTCGTGATATTGCACATGCGGACAATAGCCCCTTCACCATAGGACATTATCCCCTTCATGATTTTGCACAGGCGGACAAAAGCCCCTACTTGATATTGCACATGCGGACAAAAGCTCCTTCAACATAGGACATTAGTCCCTTAATAATGTTTTTTGGAAAGCATGAAATAATCAGTCTGTATATGGTGTTAATTTTTTCAGAATGTAATGACGGATTTTTTTTTTTTGAGCCGTCTTCTGACGACCCATTTCATCTCCCCGTCAATTGGTGGAGCAAGGGTCGGGGAGGACCATCCCTTGCCACACCTTACACTATCTTTACATTTACATGCAATATTCATATGAAATAATATTTTAGCATAATGAAATTACAATTAATACAGAAAATATACATGTATTGTAAGGTTATGGCAGGGAGCATAAAAATTATGATTTCAGGAAGAATAAAACAATTCTGTTTAAGAAAAAAGAACACTTCTTTACCTAACAGTTGATTGCTGTCCAAAGGCCCATCTGCTTATAAAAATTGTATATGTAAGTATTAAATATTCAATATTGATATATTGATTTAAGAATTGTCAGTGTCTTGGGTTTGCTCTAAAATTGTGCTTGATTGGAGTTAGTATAATACTGGTTAATCTACAATGGTTTTGTTGTACTTGCTCCATGAATTTTCATATCTTTTATAGTTGATTATTTCTAATTGTTGCACAAGAGGGCCTGTGGACGCTCTACTTGCTAAAGATACATTTTATGTATAAGGGGTCATAACTCCGTCAAAACATGGCGATGATATGGCTATTTTTATTTGTCTATGTGTTTCATACCGATACCTTAGTCTGTATATTATTGGGGTAAGGGAGAGCGGTGTTTTTAGTCGTTTTGAGGTAAATATATAGTATTTCATTTCTAAAATAATTTGTAACTCTACAGTCGATTGTTCTTCACCTGTGTTAAAAATAAATGCTTGTTCTGACAGATTCAGATTTATGTTTTTTGTAAAAAGAAAGAGTTTATCTGTGTTAAAAAAATCTGAGATGAAGGACAGGTCCAAAACATATGAACTATAGTCTCGTCTTGGTGGCAGAAGTGGCAGAAAGGGTTTTCAGTTTTTTTATGTAGATAATGCTGTTTTGAAAGAAGCCGATGGTTAATTTGAAACCATTGTAGTATTGTGCTAGAGGTAATTTTGAAAGGGGATGAATATATGTCTTTCCATGTTTCGGCTTCAATATAATAAATATGTTCCCATTTGATTTTTGATGTTGGACTTTCATTATTTCTATTAAAAATGGAATTCATATCAATGCAACCTTTCTTGTTTTTGATGATATTTTAATATTCGCAGGTAAAATTGGGTTTTCTAATTTGTTCATTGTTGTTTTGCAAGGTTTTAATGGCAGTTACTGCTCCTTCGTAGATTAGAAAAATTGTTTTAATACCAGTCTTTTCTTCGAACTCAGTAAAAGAATAAAATCCACCATTTTTATTGATTAAGTCATTTATAGAAATGATGCCTTTCCTATACCATACTTCGTTAAAAAACGGCTTACCGCCAATCAAAATATTGTTATTATAGAGTAGTGGGTTTGACAAAAAGTCCTCAGGTGAGTTAGGCAAACTAAAATCAATAAGTTTAACATATGAAATAAGCACATCTTTCCAGATAATTTTTTTTTTTTTATTAATGTTTCACAGTAATGTTTGCCAAAAGATGTTATTTTTTAATATCTATTATTTTTTCAACCAGTTGCTTCTAAGTGCCCTCATTAGTTATGAGCCGTCTTATCCAGGTAGTTTTAAGGCTGAACATAAATGCTTTAAGATTAATCATTTTGAGACAACCTTCAAAATGTTGCTTAACTATTACGGATTTTTTTTTTTTGCAGGGCCTTCCCATAAAAAGTCATAAAATATGTTATTAATTATAGCTGTGTGTATTTTGCATTGATGGTGAAGATTATTTCATATCGTGTTATGTTGTATCATACTCTTCTCATAGTATATGTTGTGTAACTGTTGCCACTAAATGTATTGGTGATGAACATGATGTTTAAGCATGATAAAAAAATAAACTGAAACTTTTTAAAACGAATAGCATTCACATGAAGTATAAAATTGTTAGCGATCTTTCAAATATAAAAAAACACGACAATTTTAAATGGGTATACTTACTTTGGCCAATTACAAACATGGCATGGGTATTACTTAATCATGATGGTACTAATGTTTACGCCCAACTAATATGGCAACACAAAGACACCGTAAACAAATGATTCATTCTTCGTTTTAATCAAAGTAATCGGCGAATGATCTGACTACCTGTTTGACAAATTGTGAGAAAAGTATTTCAAAAGCGTATAAGAAATAGTAGATGTCTTTATTCGGCCTAAATATATAGGATAATACTGTATTATATACAAACAACGATAACAATGTAGTGAATGAAACCAATTACAGTCATAATAATAATTAATTCAGACTTAATTCAATTCAAATCAATTTTTTTTTTACAACAAACATTACAATGTTTTTTACCGATACAATATAGGCGGATACAATTAAATGCAATGAGAGAAGGTATGTTGTAAATACAAATAAGTTTATTCAGCAATAAAACGTTAACGCACATGCTTTGAGTCAAAAAGTTCGCCAAAAGGCCTAGTGCCATAGGGCGAGCAAAAACAAAAACTTACCTACCCTATGAGTCAAAATGTATAAGTAATGTATACACATTTGAAAGATGCTATCGATTCATTTGTGCTGTAATTTATATTAATTAATATCATGCATAAATATGTTGATGTTGAAAATAGTGAAGTAACTAAAGTATTGAACAAATGAACATGATAAAAGACAGATGTGATTGCCAAATATAATATCAGTTATAATAAGAATA
>JAWPHD010026103.1:0-14203 GCA_037043455.1 Cyrtodaria siliqua | reverse complement strand
CTGAAAATATATGCGTAAGAACTGAATATATGCGTAAAAACGGAATATATATGCCTAAGAACTGAATAGATAAGCGTAAAAACGGAATATATATACGTAAGAACGGAATATATATGCGTAAGAACGGAATATCTATGCGTAAAAACGGAATATATATGCGTAAGAACTGAATATATATGCGTAAGAACGGAATATATATGCGTAAGAACGGAATATATATGTGTAAGAACTGAATATATGTGTGTAAGAACGGAATGTATGAGTAATAATGGAATATATATGTGTAAGAACTGAATATATATGTGTAAGAACTGAATATATATGTGTAAGAACTGAATATATATGTGTAAGAACTGAATATATATGTGTAAGAACTGAATGTATATGCGTAAGAACTGAATATATGCGTAAGAACTGAATGTATATGCGTAAGAACGGAATATATATTTGTAAGGACTGAATATATATGTGTAAGAACTGAATATATATGTGTAAGAACTGAATATATATGTGTAAGAACTGAATATATATGTGTAAGAACGGAATATATATGTGTAAGAACTGAATATATATGCGTAAGAAGGGAATATATATGCCTAAGAACTGAATATATATGCGAAAGAACGGAATATATATGCGTAAGAAAGGAATATATATGCGTAAGAACGGAATATATATGCGTAAGAACTGATTATATATGTATAAGAACTGAATATATATATGTACGTAAGAACGGAATATATATGCGTAAGAACGGAATATCTATGCGTAAGAACGGAATATATATGTGTAAGAACGGAATATATATGTGTAAGAACTGAATATATATGTGTTAGAACGGAATATATATGCGTAAGCACTGAATATATGCGAAAGAACTGAATATATATGCGTAAGAACTGAATATATATGTGTAAGAACTGAATATATATGCATCAGAACTGAATCTATATGTGTAAGAACTGAATATATATGGGCATAAACTGAAAATATATGCGTAAGAACTGAAAATATGTGTAAGAACGGAATATATATGCGTAAGAACGGAATATATATGTGTAAGAACTGAATATATATGTGTAAGAACTGAATATATATGTGTCAGAACTGAATACATATGCGTAAGAACTGAATATATATGCGTAAGAACTGAATATATATGTGTAAGAACTGAATATATATGCGTAAGCACTGAATATATATGCGAAAGAACTGAATATATATGCGTAAGAACGGAATATAGATGTGTAAGAACGGAATATATATGTTTAAGAACTGAATATATATGTGTAAGAACTAAATATATATGCGTAAGAACTGAATATATATGTGTAAGAACTGAATATATATGCGTAAGAACGGAATTTATATGCGTAAGAACTGAATATATATGTGTAAGAACTGAATATATATGCGTGCGTAAGAACGGAATATATATATGTAAGAACGGAATATATATGCGTAAGAACGGAATATATATGTGTAAGAACTGAATATATATGTGTAAGAACGGAATATATATGCGTAAGAATGGAATATATATGTGTAAGAACTGAATATATATGTGTAAGAACTGAATATATATGTGTAAGGACTAAATATATATGTGTAAGAACGGAATATATATGTGTAAGAACTGAATATATATGTGTAAGAACTGAATATATATGTGTCAGAACTGAATATATATGCGTAAGAACTGAATATATACGCGTAAGAACTGAATATATGTGTGTAAGAACTGAATATATATGCGTAATAATGGAATATATATGCGTAAGAAAGGAATATATATGCGTAAGAACGGAATATATATGCGTAAGAACTGATTATATATGTGTAAGAACTGAATATATGTGTAAGAACTGAATATATATGTGTAAGAACTGAATATATATGTGTAAGAACTGAATATATATGCGTAAGAACGGAATATATATGCCTAAGAACTGAATATATATGCGTAAGAACGGAATATATATACGTAAGAACGGAATATATATGCGTAAGAACGTAATATATATGCGTAATAACGGAATATATATGCGTAAGAACGGAATATATATGCGTAAGAACGGAATATATATGTGTAAGAACTGAATATATATGTGTAAGAACGGAATATATATGCGTAAGCACTGAATTTATATGCGAAAGAACTGAATATATATGCGTAAGAACTGAATATATATGTGTAAGAACTGAATATATATGCTTCAGAACGGAATATATATGTGTAAGAACTGACTATATATGTGTAAGAACTGAATATATATGTGTAAGAACTGAATATATATGTGTAAGAACTGAATATATATGCGTAAGAACGGAATATATATGCCTAAGAACTGAATATATATGCGTAAGAACGAAATATATATACGTAAGAACGGAATATCTATGCGTAAGAACGGAATATATATGCGTAAGAACGGAATACATATGCGTAAGAACGAAATATATGTGTGTAAGAACAGAATATATATGTGTAAGAACGGAATATATATGCGTACGAACTGAATATATATGTGTAAGAACTGAATATATAGGCATCAGAACGGAATATATATGTGTAAGAACTGAATATATATGTGTAAGAACTGAATATATATGCGTAATAACGGAATATATATGCGTAAGAACGGAATATATATGCATAAGAACGGAATATATATGTGTAAGAACTGAATATATATGCGTAAGAACTGAATATATATGCGTCAGAACGGAATATATATGTGTAAGAACTAAATATATATGCGTAAGAACTGAATATATATGTGTAAGAACTGAATATATATGAACTGAATATATATGTGTAAGAACTCAATATATATGAACTGAATATATATGCGTAAGAACGGAATATATATGTGTAAGTACTGAATATATATGTGTAAGAACTGAATATATATGTGTCAGAACTGAATATATATGCGTAAGAACTGAATATATATGCGTAAGAACGGAATATATTTGCGTATGAACGGAATATATTTGCGTAAGAACGGAATATATATGCGTAAGAACGGAATATATATGCGTAAGAACGGAATATATATGTGTAAGAACTGAATATATATGCGTAAGAACTGAATATATATGCGTCAGAACGGAATATATATGTGTAAGAACTAAATATATGTGCGTAAGAACTGAATATATATGTGAAAGAACTGAATATATATGCGTAAGAATGGAGTATATATGTGTAAGAACTGAATATATATGTGTCATAACTGAATATATATGTGTAAGAACTGAATATATATGTTTCATAACTGAATATATATGAGAAAGAACTGAATATATATGCGTAAGAACGGAATATATATGCGTAAGAACGGAATATATATGTGTAAGAACTGAATATATATGTGTAAGAACGGAATATATATGCGTAAGAACGGAATATATATGCGTAAGAATGGAATATATATGTGTAAGAACTGAATATATATGTGTAAGAACTGAATATATATGTGTCAGAACTGAATATATATATGTAAGAACTGAATATATATGCGTAAGAACGGAATATATATGTGTAAGAACTGAATATAAATGTGTAAGAACTGAATATATATGTGTAAGAACTGAATATATATGTGTAAGAACTAAATATATATGCGTAAGAACTGAATATATATGTGTAAGCACGGAATATATATGCGTAAGAACTGAATATATGCGTAAGAACTGAATGTTTATGCGTAAGAACGGAATATATATTTGTAAGAACTGAATATATATGTGTAAGAACTGAATATATATGTGTAAGAACTGAATATATATGTGTAAGAACTGAATATATATGTGTAAGAACTGAATATATATGTGTAAGAACGGAATATATATGTGTAAGATCTGAATATATATGAGTAAGAACGGAATATATATGCCTAAGAACTGAATATATATGCGTAATAATGGAATATATATGCATTATAACGGAATATATATGCGTAAGAACTGAATATATATGTGTAAGAACTGAATATATCTGTGTAAGAACTGAATATATATGTGTAAGAACTGAATATATATGTGTAAGAACTGAATATATATGCGTAAAAACGGAATATATATGCCTAAGAACTGAATATATATGCGTAAGAACGGAATATATATACGTAAGAACGGAATATATATGCGTAAGAACAGAATATCTATGCGTAAGAACGGAATATATATGCGTAAGAACGGAATATATATGCGTAAGAACGGAATATATATGTGTAAGAACTAAATATATATGTGTAAAAACGGAATATATATGCGTAAGCACTGAATATATATGCGAAAGAACTGAATATATATGCGTAAGAACGGAATATAGATGTGTAAGAACTGAATATATATGCGTAAGAACGGAATATATATGTGTAAGAACTGAATATATATGCGTAAGAACGGAATATATATGCGTAAGAACGGAATATATATGTGTAAGAACTGAATATAAATGTGTAAGAACTGAATATATATGTGTAAGAACTGAATATATATGCGTAAGAACTGAATATATATGTGTAAGAACGGAATATATATGCGTAAGAACTGAATATATATGTGTAAGAACTGAATATATATGCGTATGAACTGAATATATATGTGTAAGAACTGAATATATATGCGTAAGAACGGAATATATATGCGTAAGAACGGAATATATATGTGTAAGAACTGAATATATATGTGTAAGAACGGAATATATATGCGTAAGAACGGAATATATATGCGTAAGAATGGAATATATATGTGTAAGAACTGAATATATATGTGTAAGAACTGAATATATATGTGTAAGAACTGAATATATATATGTAAGAACTGAATATATATGCGTAAGAACGGAATATATATGTGTAAGAACTGAATATAAATGTGTAAGAACTGAATATATATGTGTAAGAACTGAATATATATGTGTAAGAACTAAATATATATGCGTAAGAACTGAATATATATGTGTAAGAACGGAATATATATGCGTAAGAACTGAATATATGCGTAAGAACTGAATGTTTATGCGTAAGAACGGAATATATATTTGTAAGAACTGAATATATATGTGTAAGAACTGAATATATATGTGTAAGAACTGAATATATATGTGTAAGAACTGAATATATATGTGTAAGAACTGAATATATATGTGTAAGAACGGAATATATATGTGTAAGATCTGAATATATATGCGTAAGAACGGAATATATATGCCTAAGAACTGAATATATATGCGTAAGAATGGAATATATATGCATTATAACGGAATATATATGCGTAAGAACTGAATATATATGTGTAAGAACTGAATATATATGTGTAAGAACTGAATATAAATGTGTAAGAACTGAATATATATGTGTAAGAACTGAATATATATGTGTAAGAACTAAATATATATGCGTAAGAACTGAATATATATGTGTAAGAACGGAATATATATGCGTAAGAACTGAATATATGCGTAAGAACTGAATGTTTATGCGTAAGAACGGAATATATATTTGTAAGAACTGAATATATATGTGTAAGAACTGAATATATATGTGTAAGAACTGAATATATATGCGTAAGAACGGAATATATATGCGTAAGAACGGAATATATATGTGTAAGAACTGAATATATATGTGTAAGAACGGAATATATATGCGTAAGAACGGAATATATATGCGTAAGAATGGAATATATATGTGTAAGAACTGAATATATATGTGTAAGAACTGAATATATATGTGTAAGAACTGAATATATATATGTAAGAACTGAATATATATGCGTAAGAACGGAATATATATGTGTAAGAACTGAATATAAATGTGTAAGAACTGAATATATATGTGTAAGAACTGAATATATATGTGTAAGAACTAAATATATATGCGTAAGAACTGAATATATATGTGTAAGAACGGAATATATATGCGTAAGAACTGAATATATGCGTAAGAACTGAATGTTTATGCGTAAGAACGGAATATATATTTGTAAGAACTGAATATATATGTGTAAGAACTGAATATATATGTGTAAGAACTGAATATATATGTGTAAGAACTGAATATATATGTGTAAGAACTGAATATATATGTGTAAGAACGGAATATATATGTGTAAGATCTGAATATATATGCGTAAGAACGGAATATATATGCCTAAGAACTGAATATATATGCGTAAGAATGGAATATATATGCATTATAACGGAATATATATGCGTAAGAACTGAATATATATGTGTAAGAACTGAATATATCTGTGTAAGAACTGAATATATATGCGTAAGAACGGAATATATATGTGTAAGAACTGAATATAAATGTGTAAGAACTGAATATATATGTGTAAGAACTGAATATATATGTGTAAGAACTAAATATATATGCGTAAGAACTGAATATATATGTGTAAGAACGGAATATATATGCGTAAGAACTGAATATATGCGTAAGAACTGAATGTTTATGCGTAAGAACGGAATATATATTTGTAAGAACTGAATATATATGTGTAAGAACTGAATATATATGTGTAAGAACTGAATATATATGTGTAAGAACTGAATATATATGTGTAAGAACTGAATATATATGTGTAAGAACGGAATATATATGTGTAAGATCTGAATATATATGCGTAAGAACGGAATATATATGCCTAAGAACTGAATATATATGCGTAAGAATGGAATATATATGCATTATAACGGAATATATATGCGTAAGAACTGAATATATATGTGTAAGAACTGAATATATATGTGTAAGAACTGAATATAAATGTGTAAGAACTGAATATATATGTGTAAGAACTGAATATATATGTGTAAGAACTAAATATATATGCGTAAGAACTGAATATATATGTGTAAGAACGGAATATATATGCGTAAGAACTGAATATATGCGTAAGAACTGAATGTTTATGCGTAAGAACGGAATATATATTTGTAAGAACTGAATATATATGTGTAAGAACTGAATATATATGTGTAAGAACTGAATATATATGCGTAAGAACGGAATATATATGCGTAAGAACGGAATATATATGTGTAAGAACTGAATATATATGTGTAAGAACGGAATATATATGCGTAAGAACGGAATATATATGCGTAAGAATGGAATATATATGTGTAAGAACTGAATATATATGTGTAAGAACTGAATATATATGTGTAAGAACTGAATATATATATGTAAGAACTGAATATATATGCGTAAGAACGGAATATATATGTGTAAGAACTGAATATAAATGTGTAAGAACTGAATATATATGTGTAAGAACTGAATATATATGTGTAAGAACTAAATATATATGCGTAAGAACTGAATATATATGTGTAAGAACGGAATATATATGCGTAAGAACTGAATATATGCGTAAGAACTGAATGTTTATGCGTAAGAACGGAATATATATTTGTAAGAACTGAATATATATGTGTAAGAACTGAATATATATGTGTAAGAACTGAATATATATGTGTAAGAACTGAATATATATGTGTAAGAACTGAATATATATGTGTAAGAACGGAATATATATGTGTAAGATCTGAATATATATGCGTAAGAACGGAATATATATGCCTAAGAACTGAATATATATGCGTAAGAATGGAATATATATGCATTATAACGGAATATATATGCGTAAGAACTGAATATATATGTGTAAGAACTGAATATATCTGTGTAAGAACTGAATATATATGTGTAAGAACTGAATATATATGTGTAAGAACTGAATATATATGCGTAAAAACGGAATATATATGCCTAAGAACTGAATATATATGCGTAAGAACGGAATATATATACGTAAGAACGGAATATATATGCGTAAGAACGGAATATCTATGCTTAAGAACGGAATATATATGCGTAAGAACGGAATATATATGCGTAAGAACGGAATATATATGTGTAAGAACTGAATATATATGTGTAAAAACGGAATATATATGCGTAAGCACTGAATATATATGCGAAAGAACTGAATATATATGCGTAAGAACGGAATATAGATGTGTAAGAACTGAATATATATGCGTAAGAACGGAATATATATGTGTAAGAACTGAATATATATGCGTAAGAACGGAATATATATGCGTAAGAACGGAATATATATGTGTAAGAACTGAATATAAATGTGTAAGAACTGAATATATATTTGTAAGAACTGAATATATATGCGTAAGAACTGAATATATATGTGTAAGAACGGAATATATATGCGTAAGAACTGAATATATATGTGTAAGAACTGAATATATATGCGTAAGAACTGAATATATATGTGTAAGAACTGAATATATATGCGTAAGAACTGAATATATGCGTAAGAACTGAATGTATATGCGTAAGAACTGAATATATATGTGTAAGAACTGAATATATATGTGTAAGAACTGAATATATATGTGTAAGAACTGAATATATATGTGTAAGAACTGAATATATATGTGTAAGAACTGAATATATATGCGTAAAACGGAATATATATGCGTAAGAACTGAATATATGCGTAAGAACGGAATATATATGCGTAAGAACGGAATATATAGGTGTAAGAACTGAATATATATGCGTAAGCACTGAATATATATGTGTAAGAACGGAATATATATGCGTAAGAACTTAATATATATGTGTAAGAACTGAATATATATAAGTAAGAATTGAATATATGCGTAAGAACGGAATATATATGCGTAAGCACGGAATATATATTGATAAGAACTGAATATATATGTGTAAGAACTGAATATATATGTGTAAGAACTGAATATATATGTGTAAGAACGGAATATATATGTGTAGGAACTGAATATATATGTGTAAGAACGGAATATATATGTGTAAGAACTGAATATATGTGTAAGAACGGAATCTATATGCGTAAGCACTGAATATATATTCGAAAGAACTAAATATATATGCGTACGAACTGAATATATATGTGTAAGAACTGAATATATAGTCATCAGAACGGAATATATATGTGTAAGAACTGAATATATATGTGTAAGGACTAATTATATATGTGTAAGAACTGAATATATATGTGTAAGAACTGAATATATATGTGTAAGAACTGAATATATATGCGTAAGAACGGAATATATATGCGTAAGAACTGAATATATGCGTAAGAACGGAATATATATGCGTAAGAACGGAATATATATGTGTAAGAATTGAATATATATTTGTAAGAACTGAATATATATGTGTCAGAACTGAATATATATGCGTAAGAACTGAATATATATGTAAGAACTGAATATATATGTGTAAGAACTGAATATATATGTGTCATTACTGAATATATATGTGTAAGAACTGAATATATATGTGTCATAACTGAATATATATGTGTAAGAACTGAATATATATGTGTAAGAACTGAATATATATATGTGTAAGAACTGAGAATATATGTGTAAGAACTGAATATATATGTGTCATTACTAAATATATATGTGTAAGAACTGAATATATATGTGTCATAACTGAATATATATGCGTAAGAACTGAATATATATGTGTAAGAACTGAATATATATGCGTAAGAACGGAATATATATGTGTAAGAACTGAATATAAATGTGTCAGAACTGAATATATATGTGTAAGAACTGAATGTATATGCGTAAGAACTGAATATATATGTGTAAGAACGGAATATATATGCGTAAGAACTGAATATATATGAGTAAGTACTGAATATATATGCGTAAGAACTGAATATATATGTGTAAGAACTGAATTTATATGCGTAAGAACTGAATATATGCGTAAGAACTGAATGTATATGCGTAAGAACGGAATATATATGCGTAAGAACGGAATATCTATGCGTAAGAACGGAATATATATGCGTAAGAGCGGAATATATATGCCTAAGAACTGAATATATATGCGTAAGAACGGAATATATATGCATAAGAACTGAATATTTATGTGTAAGAACTGAATATTTATGTGTAAGAACTGAATATATATGTGTAAGAACTGAATATATATGTGTTAGAACTGAATATATATGCGTAAGAACGGAATATATATGCCTAAGAACTGAATATATATGCGTAAGAACGGAATATATATACGTAAGAACGGAATATCTATGCGTAAGAACGGAATATCTATGCGTAAGAACGGAATATATATGCGTAAGAACGGAATATATATGCGTAAGAACGGATTATATATGTGTAAGAACTGAATATATATGTGTAAAAACGGAATATATATGCGTAAGCACTGACTATATATGCGAAAAAACTGAATATATATGCGTAAGAACTGAATATAGATGTGTAAGAACTGAATATATATGCATCAGAACGGAATATATATGTGTAAGAACTGAATATATATGTGTAGAAACTGAATATATATGTGTAAGAACTGAATATATATGCGTAAGCACTGAATATATATGTGTAAGAACGGAAATATATGCGTAAGAACTTAATATATATGTGTAAGAACTGAATATATATGGGTAAGAACTGAATATATACGTAAGAACGGAATATATATGCGTAAGAACGGAATATATATGCATAAGAACGGAATATATATGCGTAAGAACTGAATATATATGTGTAAAAACTGAATATATATGTGTAAGAACTGAATATTTATGTGTAAGAACTGAATATATATGTGTAAGAACTGAATATATATGTGTAAGAACTGAATATATATGCGTAAGAACGGAATATATATGCCTAAGAACTGAATATATATGCGTAAGAACGGAATATATACGTAAGAACGGAATATCTATGCGTAAGAACGGAATATTTATGCGTAAGAAAGGAATATATATGCGTAAGAACGGAATATATATGCGTAAGAACGGAATATATATGTGTAAGAACTGAATATATATGTGTAAAAACGGAATATATATGCGTAAGCACTGAATATATATGCGAAAGAACTGAATATATATGCGTAAGAACTGAATATAGATGTGTAAGAACTGAATATATATGCATCAGAACGGAATATATATGTGTAAGAACTGAATATATATGTGTAAAAAAGAACTGAATATATATGTGTAAGAACTGAATATATATGCCTAAGCACTGAATATATATGTGTAAGAACGGAAATATATGCGTAAGAACTTAATATATATGTGTAAGAACTGAATATATATGGGTAAGAACTGAATATATATGTGTAAGAACTGAATATATATGCGTAAGAACTGAATATATATGTGTAAGAACTGAATATATATGCGTAAGAACTGAATATATGTTTAAGAATTGAATATATATGCGTAAGAACGGAATATATATTTGTAAGAACTGAATATATATGCGTAAGAACGGAATATATATTTGTAAGAACTGAATATATATTTGTAAGAACCTGAATATATATGTGTAAGAACTAAATATATATGTGTCATAACTGAATATATATGCGTAAGAACTGAATATATAAGCGTAAGAACGGAATATATATGCGTAAGAATGGAATATATATGTGTAAGAACTGAATATATATGTGTAAGAACGGAATATATATGCGTAAGAATGGAATATATATGTGTAAGTACTGAATATATATGTGTAAGAACGGAATATATATGCGTAAGAACTGAATATATATGTGTAAGTACTGAATATATATGCGTAAGAACTGACTATATATGTGTAAGAACTGAATATATATGCGTAAGAACTGAATATATGCGTAAGAACTGAATGTATATGCGTAAGAACGGAATATATATGCGTAAGAACGAAATATCTATGCGTAAGAACGGAATATATATGCGTAAGAGCGGAATATATATGCCTAAGAACTGAATATATATGCGTAAGAACGGAATATATATGCATAAGAACGGAATATATATGAGTAAGAACTGAATATTTATGTGTAAGAACTGAATATTTATGTGTAAGAACTGAATATATATGTGTAAGAACTGAATATATATGTGTAAGAACTGAATATATATGCGTAAGAACGGAATATATATGCCTAAGAACTGAATATATATGCGTAAGAACGGAATATATATACGTAAGAACGGAATATCTATGCGTAAGAACGGAATATCTATGCGTAAGAACGGAATATATATGCGTAAGAACGGAATATATATGCGTAAGAACGGATTATATATGTGTAAGAACTGAATATATATGTGTAAAAACGGAATATATATGCATAAGCACTGACTATATATGCGAAAAAACTGAATATATATGCGTAAGAACTGAATATAGATGTGTAAGAACTGAATATATATGCATCAGAACGGAATATATATGTGTAAGAACTGAATATATATGTGTAAGAACTGAATATATATGCGTAAGAACGGAATATATATGCGTAAGAACTGAATATATGCGTAAGAACGGAATATATATGCGTAAGAACGGAATATATATGTGTAAGAATTGAATATATATTTGTAAGAACTGAATATATATGTGTCAGAACTGAATATATATGCGTAAGAACTGAATATATATGTAAGAACTGAATATATATGTGTAAGAACTGAATATATATGTGTCATTACTGAATATATATGTGTAAGAACTGAATATATATGTGTCATAACTGAATATATATGTGTAAGAACTGAATGTATATGCGTAAGAACTGAATATATATGTGTAAGAACGGAATATATATGCGTAAGAACTGAATATATATGTGTAAGTACTGAATATATATGCGTAAGAACTGAATATATATGTGTAAGAACTGAATATATATGCGTAAGAACGGAATATATATGCGTAAGAACGGAATATTTATGTGTAAGAACTGAATATATATGTGTAAGAACGGAATCTATATGCGTAAGCACTGAATATATATTCGAAAGAACTAAATATATATGCGTACGAACTGAATATATATGTGTAAGAACTGAATATATAGGCATTAGAACGGAATATATATGTGTAAGAACTGAATATATATGTGTAAGGACTAATTATATATGTGTAAGAACTGAATATATATGTGTAAGAACTGAATATATATGTGTAAGAACTGAATATATATGCGTAAGAACGGAATATATATGCGTAAGAACTGAATATATGCGTAAGAACGGAATATATATGCGTAAGAACGGAATATATATGTGTAAGAACTGAATATATATTTGTAAGAACTGAATATATATTTGTCAGAACTGAATATATATGCGTAAGAACTGAATATATATGTGTAAGAACAGAATATATATGCGTAAGAACGGAATATATATGTGTAAGAACTAAATATATATGTGTAAGAACGGAATATATATGCGTAAGAATGGAATATATATTTGTAAGAACTGAATATATATGTGTAAGAAATGAATATATATGTGTAAGAACTGAATATATATGTGTAAGAACTGAATATATATGCGTAAGAACGAAATTTATATGTGTAAGAACTGAATATATATGTGTAAGAACTGAATATATATGTGTAAGAACTGAATATATATGCGTAAGCACTGAATATATATGTGTAAGTACGGCATATATATGCGTAAGAACTGAATATATATGTGTAAAAACTGAATATATATGCGTAAGAACTGAATATATGTGTAAGAACTGAATATATATGTGTAAGAACTGAATATATATGTGTCATTACTGAATATATATGTGTAAGAACTGAATATATATGTGTCATTACTGAATATATATGCGTAAGAACTGAATATATATGTGTAAGAACTGAATATATATGCGTAAGAACGGAATATATATGTGTAAGAACTGAATATAAATGTGTCAGAACTGAATATATATGTGTAAGAACTGAATGTTTATGCGTAAGAACTGAATATATATGTGTAAGAACGGAATATATATGCGTAAGAACTGAATATATATGTGTAAGTACTGAATATATATGCGTAAGAACTGAATATATATGTGTAAGAACTGAATATATATGCGTAAGAACTGAATATATGCGTAAGAACTGAATGTATATGCGTAAGAACGGATTATATATGCGTAAGAACGGAATATATATGTGTAAGGACTGAATATATATGTGTAAGAACTGAATATATATGCGTAAGAACGGAATATATATGTGTAAAAACTGAATATATATGTGTAAGAACTGTATATATATGTGTTAGAACTGAATATATATGCGTAAGCACT
>JAWPHD010026102.1:0-14213 GCA_037043455.1 Cyrtodaria siliqua | reverse complement strand
GTACTCACTGCCTGTATTTATTGTCTGAGAGTGTAATTATTACCAGTAGTTATTATTCGAACATGTACACACTGGCCGTATGTATTGTCTGAGAGAGTAATTATTACCTGCAGTTACTGTGTGAGAGTGTAAATATTAGCTGTAGTTATTGTTTGGGAGTGTAATTATTACCTATATGTATTGTCTGAGACTGTAATTATTACCTGTGGTTATTGTTTGAGAGTGTAATTATTACCTGTAGTTATTGTCTGAGTGTGTAATTATTACCTGCACTTATTGTCTGAAAGTGTAATTATTACCTGTATTTATTGTCTGAGAGTGTAATTATTACCTGTAGTTATTGTCTGAGAGAGTAGTTATTATCCGTAGTTATTATGCGAATATGTATTCCTTGCCTGTATTTATTGTCTGAGATTGTAATTATTACCTGTAGTTATTATGTAAAAATATACTTAGTGCCTGTATTTATTGTCCGAGAGTGTAATTATTACCAGTAGTTATTATGCAAACATTTATTCACTGCCTGTATTTATTGTCCGAGAGTGTAATTATTAGCAGTGGTTATTATGCGAAAATGAACTCAGTGCCTGTATGTATTGTCCGAGAGTGTAATTATTACCAGTAGTTATTATGCGAACATGTACTCAATGCCTGTATTTATTTTCTGAGAGTATAATTATTACCTGTAGTCATTATGTAAAAATGTACTCTTTGCATGTATTTGTTGTCTGCGAGTGTAATTCTTACCTGTAGTTGTTGTCTGAGAGTGCAATTATTACCTGTAGTTATTGTCTGAGAGTGTAATTATTGCCTATATTTATTGTCTCAGTGTATCATTATTACCAGTAGTTATTGTCTGAGAGTGTAATTAATACCTGTACCTATAATGTAAAAAAGTAATCACAGGCTATATTTATTTTCTGAGAGTGTAATTATTACCTGTAGTTATTGTCTGAGTGTGTAACTATTACCTGTAGTGGTTGTCTGAGAGTATAATTAGTGCCTATTAGTTAATGTCTGAGATTGTAATTATTACATATAATTATTGTCTGAGAGAGTAATTATTACCAGTAGTTATTATGCGAACATGTACTCATTGCCTGTATTTATTGTCTGATATTGTAATTATTACCTGCAGTTATTGTATGAAAGTGTAATTATTACCTGTAGTTATTGTCCTAGAGTGTAATTGTTACTAGTAGTTATTATGCGAACATGTACTCACTGCCTGTATTTATTGTCCGAGAGTGTAATTATTACCAGTAGTTATTATGCAAAAAGGTACTCACCGCCTGTATTTATTGTCCGAGAGTGTAATTATTACCAGTAGTTATTATTCGAACATGTACACCCTGCCTGTATGTATTGTCTGAGAGAGTAATTATTACCTGCAGTTATTGTCTGAGGATGTAATTATTAGGTGTAGTTATTGTTTGGGAGTATAATTATTACCTATATGTATTGTCTGAGAGTGTAGTTATTACCTGTAGTTATTATCTGAGTGTGTAATTATTACCTGCACGTATTGTCTGATAATATAATTATTACCTTTAGTTATTGTCTGAGAGTGTAATTATTACCTGTATTTATTGTCCGAGAGTGTAATTATTACCATTAGTTATTATGCAAAAATGTACTCATTGCTTGTATTTATTGTCCGAGAGTGTAATTATTACCAGTAGTTATTATGCGAACATGTACTCACTGCCTGTATTTATTTTCTGAGAGTGTAATTATTACCTGTAGTTTATTGTCCTAATGTGTACTTGTTTCTAGTAGTGATTATGGGAACATGTACTCACTGCCTGTAGTTATTGTCCGAGAGTGTAATTATTACCAGTAGATATTATGCAAAAATGTACTCACTGCCCCCCCCCCCCCCCTGTATTTATTGTCTGAGAGTGTAATTATTACCAGTAGTTATTATTCGAACATGTACACACTGGCCGTATGTATTGTCTGAGAGAGTAATTATTACCTGCAGTTACTGTCTGAGAGTGTAAATATTAGCTGTAGTTATTGTTTGGGAGTGTAATTATTACCTGTATGTATTGTCTGAGAGTGTAATTATTACCTGTGGTTATTGTTTGAGAGTGTAATTATTACCTGTAGTTATTGTCTGAGTGTGTAATTATTACCTGCACTTATTGTCTGAAAGTGTAATTATTACCTGTATTTATTGTCTGAGAGTGTAATTATTACCTGTAGTTATTGTCTGAGAGAGTAGTTATTATCAGTAGTTATTATGCGAATATGTATTCCTTGCCTGTATTTATTGACTGAGATTGTAATTATTACCAGTAGTTATTATGTAAAAATATACTTAGTGCCTGTATTTATTGTCCGAGAGTGTAATTATTACCAGTAGTTATTATGCAAACATTTATTCACTGCCTGTATTTATTGTCCGAGAGTGTAATTATTAGCAGTGGTTATTATGCGAAAATGAACTCAGTGCCTGTATGTATTGTCCGAGAGTATAATTATTACAAGTAGTTATTATGCAAAAAGGTACTCACCGCCTGTATTTATTGTCCGAGAGTGTAATTATTACCAGTAGTTATTATTCGAACATGTACACACTGCCTGTATGTATTGTCTGAGAGAGTAATTATTACCTGCAGTTATTGTCTGAGGGTGTAATTATTAGGTGTAGTTATTGTTTGGGAGTATAATTATTACCTATATGTATTGTCTGAGAGTGTAGTTATTACCTGTAGTTATTATCTGAGTGTGTAATTATTACCTGCACGTATTGTCTGATAATATAATTATTACCTTTAGTTATTGTCTGAGAGTGTAATTATTACCTGTATTTATTGTCCGAGAGTGTAATTATTACCATTAGTTATTATGCAAAAATGTACTCATTGCTTGTATTTATTGTCCGAGAGTGTAATTATTACCAGTAGTTATTATGCGAACATGTACTCACTGCCTGTATTTATTTTCTGAGAGTGTAATTATTACCTGTAGTCATTATGTAAAAATGGACTCAGTGCATGTATATATTCTCCGAGAGTGTAATTATTACCAGTAGTTATTATGCTAACATGTACTCATTGCATGTATTTATTGTCTGCGAGTGTAATTCTTACATGTATCTATTATGTAAAAATGTAATCACTGGCTATATTTATTGTCTGAGAATGTAATTATTACTTGTAGTTATTGTCTGAGAGTGTAATTATTACTTGTAATTATTGTCTGAGAGTGTAATTATTACCTTAGTTATTGTCTGAGAGTGTAATCATTACCAGTAGTTATTATGCAAAAATGTACTCACTGCCTGTATTTATTGCCCGAGAGTGTAATTATTACCAGTAGTTATTATACAAAAATGTACTCACTACCAGTATTTATTGTCTGAGAGTGTAATTATTACCTGTAGTTATCGTCTGAGAAAGTAATTATTACCTGTAGTTATTGTCTGAGAGTGTAATTATTACCTATATTTATTGTCTGCGAGTGCAATTATTAACTGTAGTTATTGTCTGAGAGCGTAATTAATACCTGTACCTTTAAGGTAATAAGTAATCACTGGCTATATTTATTATTTGAGAGTGTAATTATTACCTGTAGTTATTGTCTGAGTGTGTAAATATTACCTGTAGTTGATGTCTGAGAGTGTAATTATTACCTGTATTTATTGTCTGAGAGTGAAATTATTACCTGTAGTTATTGTCTGAGAGTGTAATTATTACCTGTAGTTGTTGTCTTAGAGTATAATTAGTGCCTATTAGTTAATGTCTGAGAGTGTAATTATTACCTGTAATTATTGTCTGAGAGAGTAATTATTACGGTAGTTATTATGCGAACATGTACTCCTTGCCTGTATTTATTGTCTGATATTGTAATTATTACCTGCAGTAATGTATGAAAGTGTAATTATTACCTATAGTTATTGTCCTTGAGTGTAATTGTTACTAGTAGTTATTATGCGAACATGTCCTAACTGCCTGTATTTATTGTCCGAGAGTGTAATTATTACCAGTAGTTTTTTGGCAAAAAGGTACACACTGCCTGTATGAATTGTCTGAGAGAGTAATTATTACCTGCAGTTATTGTCTGAGGGTGTAATTATTAGGTGTAGTTATTGTTTGGGAGTATAATTATTACCTATATGTATTGTCTGAGAGTGTACTTATTACCTGTAGTTATTGTCTGAGTGTGTAATTATTACCTGCACGTATTGTCTGATAATGTAATTATTACCTGTAGTTATTGTCTGAGAGTGTAATTATTACCTGTAGTTATTGTCTGAGAAAAAAATTATTACCAGTAGTTATTATGCGAACATGTTCTCCTTGCCTGTATTTATTGTCTGAGATTGTAATTATTACCTGCATTTATTGTCTGAGAGTGTAATTATTACCTGTAGTTTATTGTCCTAATGTGTACGTGTTTCTAGTAGTGATTATGCGAACATGTACTCACTGCCTGTATTTATTGTCCGAGAGTGTAATTATTACCAGTAGATATTATGCAAAAATGTACTCACTGCCTGTATTTATTGTATGAGAGTGTAATTATTACCAGTAGTTATTATTCGAACATGTACACACTGGCCGTATGTATTGTCTGAGAGAGTAATTATTACCTGCAGTTACTGTCTGAGAGTGTAAATATTAGCTGTAGTTATTGTTTTTGAGTGTAATTATTACCTATATGTATTGTCTGAGAGTGTAGTTATTACCTGTAGTTATTATCTGAGTGTGTAATTATTACCTGCACGTATTGTCTGATAATATAATTATTACCTTTAGTTATTGTCTGTGAGTGTAAGTATTACCTGTAGTTATTGTCCGAGAGTGTAATTATTACCAGTAGTTATTATGCAAAAATGTACTCACTACCAGTATTTATTGTCTTGGAGTGTAATTATTACCTGTAGTTATTGTCTGAGAAAGTTATTATTACCTGTAGTTATTGTCTGAGTGTGTAATTATTACCTGCACTTATTGTCTGAAAGTGTAATTATTACCTGTATTTATTGTCTGAGAGTATAATTATTACCTGTAGTTATTGTCTGAGAGAGTAGTTATTATCAGTAGTTATTATGCGAATATGTATTCCTTGCCTGTATTTATTGTCTGAGATTGTAATTATTACCTGTAGTTATTATGTAAAAATATACTTAGTGCCTGTATTTATTGTCCGAGAGTGTAATTATTACCAGTAGTTATTATGCAAACATTTATTCACTGCCTGTATTTATTGTCCGAGAGTGTAATTATTAGCAGTGGTTATTATGCGAAAATGAACTCAGTGCCTGTATGTATTGTCCGAGAGTGTAATTATTACCATTTGTTATTATGCAAAAATGTACTCATTGCTTGTATTTATTGTCTGTGAGTGTAATTATTACCAGTAGTTATTATGCGAACATGTACTCACTGCCTGTATTTATTTTCTGAGAGTATAATTATTACCTGTAGTCATTATGTAAAAATGTACTCATTGCATGTATTTGTTGTCTGCGAGTGTAATTCTTACCTGTAGTTGTTGTCTGAGAGTGCAATTAGTACCTGTAGTTATTGTCTGAGAGTGTAATTATTGCCTATATTTATTGTCTCAGTGTATCATTATTACCAGTAGTCTGAGAGTGTAATTATTACCTGTATCTATTATGTAAAAATGTAATCACTGGCTATATTTATTGTCTGAGAATGTAATTATTACTTGTAGTTATTGTCTGAGAGTGTAATTATTACCTGTAATTATTGTCTGAGAGTGTAATTATTACCTTAGTTATTGTCTGAGAGTGTTATTATTACCTGTAGTTATTGTCCGAGAGTGTTATTATTACCAGTAGTCATTATGCAAAAATGTACTCACTGCCTGTATTTATTGACCGAGAGTGTAATTATTACCAGTAGTTATTATACAAAAATGTACTCACTACCAGTATTTATTGTCTGAGAGTGTAATTATTACCTGTAGTTATTGTCTGAGAAAGTAATTATTACCTATATTTATTGTCTGAGAGTGTAATTATTAACTGTAGTTACTGTCTGAGAGCGTAATTAATACCTGTACCTATAATGTAAAAAAGTAATTAGTGGCTATATATTTTTTTCTGAGAGTGTAATTATTACCTGTAGTTATTGTCTGAGTGTGTAAATATTACCTGTAGTTATTGTCTGAGAGTGTAATTATTACCTGTATTTATTGTCTGAGAGTGAAATTATTACCTGTAGTTATTGTCTGAGTGTGTAATTATTACCTGTAGTTGATGTCTGAGAGTATAATTAGTGCCTATTAATTAATGTCTGAGAGTGTAATTATTACCTGTAATTATTGTCTGAGAAAGTAATTAATACCAGTAGTTATTATGCGAACATGTACTCCTTGTCTGTATTTATTGTCTGATATTGTAATTATTACCTGCAGTTATTGTATGAAAGTGTAATTATTACCTGTAGTTATTGTCCTAGAGTGTAATTTTTACTAGTAGTTATTATGCGAACATGTACTCACTGCGTGTATTTATTGTCCGAGAGTGTAATTATTACCACTGAGTTATTATGCAAAAAGGTACTCACTGCCTGTATTTATTGTCTGAGGGTGTAATTATTACCAGTAGTTATTATTCGAACATGTACACACTGCCTGTATGTATTGTCTGAGAGATTAATTATTACCTGCAGTTATTTTCTGAGGGTGTAATTATTGGGTGTAGTTATTGTTTGGGAGTATACTTATTACCTATATGTATTGTCTGAGAGTGTAGTTATTACCTGTAGTTATTGTCTGAGTGTGTAATTATTATCTGCACGTATTGTCTGATAATGTAATTATTACCTGTAGTAATTGTCTGAGAGTATAATTATTACCTGTAGTTATTGTCTGAGAGAGTAATTATTACCAGTAGTTATTATGCGAACATGTACTCCTTGCGTGTATTTATTGTCTGAGATTGTAATTATTACCTGCATTTATTGTCTGAGAGTGTAATTATTACCTGTAGTTATTGTCCTAGTGTGTACTTGTTACTAGTAGTGATTATGGGAACATGTACTCACTGCCTGTATTGATTGGCCGAGAGTGTTATTATTACCAGTAGTTATTATGCATAAATGTACTCACTGCCTGTATTTATTGTCTGAGAGTGTAATTATTACCAGTAGTTATTATTCGAACATGTACACACTGCCCGTATGTATTGTCTGAGTGAGTAATTATTACCTGCAGTTATTGTCTGAGAGTGTAATTATTAGCTGTAGTTATTGTTTGGGAGTGTAATTATTACCTATATGTATTGTCTGAGAGTGTAATTATTAACTGTGGTTATTGTTTGAGAGTGTAATTATTACCTGTAGTTATTTTCTGAGTGTGTAATTATTACCTGCACTTATTGTCTGAAAGTGTAATTATTACCTGTAGTTATAATCTGAGAGTGTAATTAGTACCTGTAGTTATTGTCTGAGAGTGTAATTATTACCTGTAGTTATTGTCCTAGTGTGTACTTGTTACTACTAGTGATTATGCGAACACGTACTCCTTGCCTGTATTTATTGTCTGAGATTGTAATTATTACCTGTATGTATTGTCTGAGATTGTAATTATTACCTGTAGTTAATGTCTGAGAGTGTAATTTTTACCTGTATTTATTGTCATAGATTGTAATTATTACCTGTATTTATTGTCCTATTGTGTACTTGTTACTAGTAGTGAGTATGCAAACATGCACTCACTGCTTGTATTTATTGTCCGAGAGTGTAATTATTACCAGTAGTTATAATGCAAAAATGTACTCACTGCCTGTATTTATTGTCTGAGAGTGTAATTATTACCAGCAGTTATTATTCGAACATGTACACACTGCCTGTATGGATTGTCTGAGAGACTAATTATTACCTGTATTTATTGTCTGGGAGTGTAATTATTAGCTGTAGTTATTGTATGGGAGTGTAATTATTACCTATATATGTATTGTCTTAGAGTGTAGTTATTACCTGTAGTTATTGTCTGAGAGTGTAATTATTACCTGTAGTTATTGTCTGAAAGTGTAATTATTACCTGTAGTTATTGTCTGAGCGTGTAATTATTACCTGTATTTATTGTCTAAGAATGTAGTAATAACCTGCAGTTATTACTGAAAGTGTAATTATTACCTGTAGTTATTCTCTGAGAGTCTAATTATTACCTGTATTTATTGTCTGAGAATGTAATTATTATCTGCAGTTATTGTCTGAAAGTGTATTTATTACCTGTATTTATTGTCCGAGAGTGTAGTTATTACCTGTAGTTTATGTCTGAGAAAGTAATTATTACCTATATTTATTGTCTGAGAGTGTAATTATTAACTGTAGTTATTGTCTGATTGTGTAATTAATACCCGTATCTATGATGTTAAAAAGTAATCACAGGCTATATTTTATTTCTGAGAGTGTAATTATTACCTGTAGGTATTGTCTGAGAGTGTATATATTACCTGTAGTTATTGTCTCATAGTATAATTATTACCTGTAGTTATTGTCTGAGAGTGTAATAAGTACCTGTATTTATTGTCTGAGAGTGTACTTATTACCTGTAGTTATTTTTTGAGAGTGTAATTATTACATGTAGTTATTGTCTGAGAGAGCAATTATTACGAGTAGTTATTATGCGAACATCTACTCCTTGCCTGTATTTATTGTCTGAGATTGTAATTATTACCTGCAGTTATTGTCTGAGAATGAAATTATATCCTGTAGTTATTGTATGATGGTGTAATTATTACCTGTAGTTATTGTCTGAGAGTGTAATTATTACCTGTAATTATTGTCTGAGAGAGCAATTATTACCAGTAGTTATCATGCGAACATGTACTCCTGCCTGTATTTATTGTCTGAGATTGTAATTATTACCTGCATTTATTGTCTGAGAGTTTAATTATTACCTGTAGTTATTGTCCTAGTATGTACTTGTTAGTAGTAGTGATTATGCGAACATGTACTCACTACCTGTATTTATTGTCCGAGAGTGTAATTATTACCATTAGTTATTATGCAAAAATGTACTCACTGCCTGTATTTATTGTCTGAGATTGTTGTTATTACCATTAGTTATTATTCGAACATGTACACACTGCCCGTATGTATTGTCTGAGAGAGTAATTATTACCTGCGTTATTGTCTGAGAGTGTAATTATTAGCTGTAGTTATTGTTTGGGAGTGTAATTATTACCTGCAGTTATTGTCTGAGAGAGTATTTATTACCTGCAGTTATTGTCTTAGAGTGTAATTATTAGCTGTAGTTATTGTTTGGGAGTGTAATTATTAACTGCAGTTATTGACTGAGAGAGTAATTATTACCTGCAGTTATTGTCTGAGTGTGTAATTATTAGCTGTAGTTATTGTTTGGGAGTGTAATTATTACCTATATGTATTGTCTAAGAGTGTAATTATTACCTGTGGTTATTGTTTGAGAGTGTAATTATTACCTATCGTTATTGTCTGAGTGTGTAATATTACCTGCACTTATTGTCTGTAAGTGTAATTATTACCTGTATTTATTGTCTATGAGTGTAATTCTTACCTGTAGTTATTGTCTGAGAGTGTAATTATTACCAGTAGATATTATTCGAACATGTACACACTGCCCGTAGTTATTGTCTGAGTGTGTAATTATTACCTGCACTTATTGTCTGAAAGTGTAATTATTACCTGTAATTATTGTCTGAGAGTGTAATTATTACCAGTAGTTATTGTCTGAGAGAGTAATTATTACCAGTAGTTATTATGCGAACATGTACTCCTGCCTGTATTTATTGTCTAAGATTGTAATTATTACCTGCATTTATTATCTGAGAGTGTAATTATTACCTGTAGTTATTGTCCTAGTGTGTACTTGTTACTAGTATTGATTATGCGAACATGTACTCACTGCCTGTATTTATTGTCCGAGAGTGTAATTATTACCAGTAGTTATTATGCAAAAATGTACTCACTGCCTGTATTTATTGTCTGAGAGTGTAATTATTACCAGTAGTTATTATTCGAACATGTACACACTGCCCGTATGTATTGTCTGAGAGAGTAATTATTACTTGCAGTTATTGTCTGAGAGTGTAATTATTAGCTGTAGTTATTGTTTGGGAGTGTAATTATTACCTATATGTATTGTCTGAGTGTGTACTTATTACCTGTGGTTATTGTTTGAGAGTGTAATTATTACCTGTAGTTATTGTCTGAGTGTTTAATTATTACCTGTAGTTATTGTCTGAGTGTGTTATTATTACCTGCACTTATTGTCTGAAAGGGTAATTGTTACCTGTAGTTATTGTCTGAGAGTGTAATTATTACCTGTAGTTATTGTCTGAGAGAGTAAATATTACCTGTAGTTATTATGCGAACATGTACTCGTTGTCTGTATTTATTGTCTAAGATTGTAAATATTACCTGTAGTTATTGTCTGAGGGTGTAATTATTACCTGTAGTTATTGTCCTAGTGTGTACTTGTTACTAGTAGTGATTATGCGAACATGTACTCCTTGCCTGTATTTATTGTCTAAGATTGTAATTATTACCTGTATTTATTGTATGAGATTGTAATTATTACCTGTAGTTATTGTCTGAGAGTGTAATTATTATCTGTATTCATTGTCTGAGACTGTAATTATTACCTGTAGTTATTGTCCTAGTGTGTACTTGTTACTAGTAGTGATTATGCAAACATGTACTCACTGCTTGTATTTATTGTCCGAGAGTGTAATTATTACCAGTAGTTATTATGCAAAAATGTACTCACTGCCTGTATTTATTGTCTGAGAGTGTAATTACTACCAGTATTTATGGTCTGGGAGTGTAATTATTAGCTGTAGTTATTGTATGGGAGTGTAATTATTACCTATATGTATTGTCTTAGAGTGTAGTTATTACCTGTAGTTATTGTCTGAGAGTGTAATTATTACCTGTAGTTATTGTCTGAAAGTGTAATTATTACCTGTAGTTATTGTCCGAGAGTGTAGTTATTACCTGTAGTTATTGTCTGAGAAAGTAATTATTACCTGTAGTTATTGTCTGAGGGTGTAATTATTACCTATATTTATTTTCTGAGAGTGTAATTATTAACTGTAGTTATTGTCTGACTGTGTAAATAATACCTGTATCAATGATGTTAAAAAGTAATCACAGGCTATATTTATTTTCTGAGAGTGTAATTATTACCTGTAGGTATTGTCTGAGAGTGTATTTATTACCTGTAGTTATTGTCTCAGAGTTTAATTATTACCTGTAGTTATTGTCAGAGAGTGTAATTATTAGCTGTAGTTATTGTTTGGGAGTGTAATTATTACCTGCAGTTATTGACTGAGAGAGTAATTATTACCTGCAGTTATTGTCTGAGAGTGTAATTATTAGCTGTAGTTATTGTTTGGGAGTGTAATTATTACCTATATGTATTGTCTGAGAGTGTAATTATTACCTGTGGTTATTGTTTGAGAGTGTAATTATTACCTGTCGTTATTGTCTGAGTGTGTAATATTACCTGCACTTATTGTCTGTAAGTGTAATTATTACCTGTATTTATTGTCTATGAGTGTAATTCTTACCTGTAGTTATTGTCTGAGAGTGTAATTATTACCAGTAGATATTATTCGAACATGTACACACTGCCCGTAGTTATTGTCTGAGTGTGTAATTATTACCTGCACTTATTGTCTGAAAGTGTAATTATTACCTGTAGTTATTGTCTGAGAGTGTAATTATTACCAGTAGTTATTGTCTGAGAGAGTAATTATTACCAGTAGTTATTATGCGAACATGTACTCCTGCCTGTATTTATTGTCTAAGATTGTAATTATTACCTGCATTTATTATCTGAGAGTGTAATTATTACCTGTAGTTATTGTCCTAGTGTGTACTTGTTACTAGTAGTGATTATGCGAACATGTACTCACTGCCTGTATTTATTGTCCGAGAGTGTAATTATTACCAGTAGTTATTATGCAAAAATGTACTCACTGCCTGTATTTATTGTCCGAGAGTGTAATTATTACCAGTAGTTATTATTCGAACATGTACACACTGCCCGTATGTATTGTCTGAGAGAGTAATTATTACGTGCAGTTATTGTCTGAGAGTGTAATTATTAGCTGTAGTTATTGTTTGGGAGTTTAATTATTACCTATATGTATTGTCTGAGTGTGTACTTATTACCTGTGGTTATTGTTTGAGAGTGTAATTATTACCTGTAGTTATTGTCTGAGTGTGTAATTATTACCTGTAGTTATTGTCTGAGTGTGTTATCATTACCTGCACTTATTGTCTGAAAGGGTAATTGTTACCTGTAGTTATTGTCTGAGAGTGTAATTATTACCTGTAGTTATTGTCTGAGAGAGTAAATATTACCAGTAGTTATTATGCGAACATGTACTCCTTGTCTGTATTTATTGTCTAAGATTGTAAATATTACCTGTAGTTATTGTCTGAGGGTGTAATTATTACCTGTAGTTATTGTCCTAGTGTGTACTTGTTACTAGTAGTGATTATGCGAACATGTACTCCTTGCCTGTATTTATTGTCTAAGATTGTAATTATTACCTGTATTTATTGTATGAGATTGTAATTATTACCTGTAGTTATTGTCTGAGAGTGTAATTATTATCTGTATTTATTGTCTGAGACTGTAATTATTACCTGTAGTTATTGTCCTAGTGTGTACTTGTTACTAGTAGTGATTATGCAAACATGTACTCACTGCCTGTATTTATTGTCCGAGAGTGTAATTATTACCAGTAGTTATTATGCAAAAATGTACTCACTGCCTGTATTTATTGTCTGAGAGTGTAATTATTACCAGTAGTTATTATTCGAACATGTACACACTGCCTGTATGGATTGTCTGAGAGAGTACTTATTACCTGTATTTATGGTCTGGGAGTGTAATTATTAGCTGTAGTTATTGTATGGGAGTGTAATTATTACCTATATGTATTGTCTTAGAGTGTAGTTATTACCTGTAGTTATTGTCTGAGAGTGTAATTATTACCTGTAGTTATTGTCTGAAAGTGTAATTATTACCTGTAGTTATTGTCCGAGAGTGTAGTTATTACCTGTAGTTATTGTCTGAGAAAGTAATTATTACCTGTAGTTATTGTCTGAGGGTGTAATTATTACCTATATTTATTGTCTGAGAGTGTAATTATTAACTGTAGTTATTGTCTGACTGTGTAAATAATACCTGTATCAATGATGTTAAAAAGTAATCACAGGCTATATTTTTTTTCTGAGAGTGTAATTATTACCTGTAGGTATTGTCTGAGAGTGTATTTATTACCTGTAGTTATTGACTCAGAGTTTAATTATTACCTGTAGTTATTGTCTGAGAGTGTAATTAGTACCTGTATTTATTGTCTGAGAGTGAAATTGTTACCTCTAGTTATTGTCTGAGAGTGTAATTATTACCTGTATTTATTGTCTGAGAATGTAGTTATTACCTTCAGTTATTGTCTGAAAGTGTAATTATTACCTGTATTTATTGTCTGAGAGTCTAATTATTACCTGTATTTATTGTCTGAGAATGAAATTATTACCTGCAGTTATTGTCTGAAGGTGTAATTATTACCTGTAGTTATTGTCCGAGAGTGTAGTTATTACCTGTAGTTATTGTCTGAGAAAGTAATTATTACCTGTACTTATTGTCTGAGAGTGTAATTATTACCTATATTTATTGTCTGAGAGTGTAATTATTAACTGTAGTTATTGTCGGACTGTGTAAATAATACCTGTATCTATGATGTTATAAAGTAATCACAGGCTATATTTATTTACTGAGAGTGTAATTATTACCTGTAGGTATTGTCTGAGAGTGTATTTATTACCTGTAGTTATTGTCTCAGAGTTTAATTATTACCTGTAGTTATTGTCTGATAGTGTAATTAGTACCTGTATTAATTGTCTGAGAGTGTAATTGTTACCTCTAGTTATTGTCTGAGTGTGTAATTATTACCTGTAGTTATTGTCTGAGAGTGTAATTATTACATGTAGTTATTGTCTGAGAGAGTAATTATTACGAGTAGTTATTATGCGAACATGTACTCCTTGCCTGTATTTATTGTCTGAGATTGTAATTATTACCTGCAGTTATTGTCTGAGAATGTAATTATATCCTGTAGCTATTGTCTGATAGTGTAATTATTACCTGTAGTTATTGTCTGAAAGTGTAATTATTACCTGTAGTTATTGTCTAAGAGTGTAATTATTACCTGTAGTTATTGTCTGAGAGAG
>JAWPHD010026101.1:0-14217 GCA_037043455.1 Cyrtodaria siliqua | reverse complement strand
AAGGCCGCCGCCCTACTGTAATTGCTGTTTGTTTTAATGCGTGTTTCTGATTAGCTGTGTTCTGTGGAAGCTATCTTTCATGTTCGACTAAAGACACATTTCCCAACGCTACATGGTCATTGAAAAAGCATGGGAAGCTTGAATATTTACAGCCAGCACGCTTCATGGCTGATCAACTCTGGTATATAAATTGAGGCCCGCTCTTAGTTTTTTATTTGTATAGCATTGCTATATTGAGGGTAAGAATAGCTTAACAACACTTTGTAATTTACTTTAATGAAGAAATATATGTTCATCATTTAGCTTTTGAATACAAAACTTATCTGGTATTTCTTATTTTTTTTTAGAGCAAACATCAGAGCACAACACAATAAATATACAACATTCTTTAATGTGTTTTATGTGTACTGGTCCTCATAATCTGAAGAAAAATTGAATATCACACTTTGCTCATGAAATTGTATGGCTAACAGTGATTTACAGTTACCTATAGAAATTCTCTCCCCTCAAATACAAAATAGGCTCGAAATGTGTCTTTAAAGATACATTTCGAGCCTATTGTCTTTGGGTGGGGAGAGAATTTCTATAAGTAACTGTAAATCGCTGTTAGAAATACATTTGCACAAGGAAATTGAGATTATTAGTTTTTTGTCAAAGGATGAGGCCCGTCCCATAAAGAGTGTATAATAATGTAGAAAAATTATAACCGTTTTGCATTTTATGTGCACTTGTATAAATATTAAAACAACTATGTATAGATGGATTTTCTTAAAAGACCCGTGTTAACAATTAATAGTTTTTGTATTTTTAGCGCAATATACTCTATTATCAGTTACTTCTCTGCCATGTTTTTAGTAAATCTCAAATGCAAGAAACTCATCGGGACTTCAACATTCAAAAATCGTTGTCATCTGTCAGTGTTTTTGATCACCTGAGCCGAAGGCTCAATGTGATGTTTTGGAATCACTCTTCGTCTGTCGTCCGTCCGTTGTCTGTCCGTCGTCGTCGTAATCTTTTGCTTCTGACGACTTTTTATCAGAAACCGCTTGTCGGAATTCAACCAAATCTTATATGAATTCATTAAACTGGATTTTATAGTTGCACCAAAGCTAAGGTCATTTGGCGACATTCCAGCTTTTCAGGGCTGCCATAATAAATTTATGAAAAAGCCTGAGATTTTTGAAAATGCTGAAATTGAGCGCGCGGAGCGACAATTTCAAAAGCGTACATACTGGTACGCGGCCGACAAAGAAGACAAATTACTATTGAAGGTATATCAGATTACATTTTATTTATTACAATGTCTCCTTAATCAAATAATAAAAGCACAGCATACATGACAAAGTTATATATAAAGAGAATAAATGATAGTTAAATTTAATTTTCATACTAACAGCACTGTAGTTTAAACCAGAAAGCACAATCATTTTATTCAGTATATTATAAGAATAATTGAAGTACATTTTTTACTGTTGCCATCAATTTGTAAAAGTACTATTGACACTATTATAAAATATAACATGCCAAGGGAAGCAAATCATGATGTGTGTTTTGAGATTCATAAGAATGCAGTACATTCAAATATTATTGGAATAATTAATATTAATAAATAAACACATCTGCAACAATTAAATTGGCTTCAAGGTCAAAGTTATGGACAATATGGACTCACTATTGGCTTTCTTGAATCATTTGATAAACATGACCTCAAAAGAAAGTTTCTGCATGCATTAGGCTGCAAATAAAAATGCTAGATTCTCATCCTCTCCTTCCCTGATTTTTTAAGACCTCTCCGACACATATTATTGCCTTTAGACTTCAAATTTCAATTTTCTATGAAGACTGCTAAAAATAAAAAATATATATAATTCCACCCTTTTTCATCCTCTCATCCTCTCAGATCTCAGGGACACACATACCGTAGCAAAAGAACCAATTCTAGAGTGATACGCACTTATATCAACCATTACTCTTTTTTGTTGATTTTGCAAATGTTTTGAAAATGGCAAATTTTATGCTTAAGTCACGAGGTTGTATTAAACCAATCAAACTTGTCGATTCGCCAACACACGCTATTGACTTGTTACCGGCTTACTTTATACCAATGCCAAAAACCAATACCTATGCACAAAACGATGTTAAATAAATGTTACAGATTTTTCGTCGAAAAAGCCGGTAATTTCGACTGAAAAGCCGGTAAGCCGGTAATCGCATAAAAAAGCCGGCAATTACCGGCGTAAAACCTGAGAAATGGCAGCCCTGGCTTTTTATTGGTGGCGGAAGACCCCAGGTGCAAACCCGGGCATTTTTTCGTGCACAGGCGCGCACCTGAGTAGAACCACCGACGTTCGACAAGCAAGCTGGATAGCTTGATACTCACATACTAAACAGTCCTGGCCCCATGGGGAATCGAACCCACAGCGGTGAGGGAAATGTGATTTCAAGTCTGAGACCACTCGACCACGGACAACCCCAAGTTTATGTGAAGCATCAGTATATGTTTGTTCGAATGGTGCACCTGAGGTCATAAATGCCCCCGCAATGGGGCTTATCAGTTTCATTTAACAAATCTTAAAAAAATCTTCTTCAAAAATACAAGATATGGAGCTGTGATATTTTGCATGTAACATCGTCTTATGGTCCTCTAACTAGTTTGTTCTAATGGTGACCCTGGCGCGCACACGGACGGACGGAAAACGCGGCGACTATACGCTCCACCATAATAAACAATAAAGCGTTTGGTTAGTTATTAGTTACAATATATTTTATATCAAAAACTAAGGTAATAGTATATGAAAAGAAAAAAACTGTGATGGGCCTCAATATAATGTCTCTGTGATAATCAGTCAGCGAGAAGTAAGCAGTTAAAAAGCATGCTATCCATGATTTTTCAACGACTACATTCAGATAGGAAATGTGTCTAACTGAAAATCCTATTCATATGCAATGCTCTGAGGGAGGGAAAACATCTTATATTTCTTTAAAAGCGACATGAAATCTTCTCATTTCTGCAAATGTAGGTATAAAGGTCGAACAGGAAATATGGCATACACAGAATACAATCACAATCAACAAGTCATTCGGGTAGAGGACTAAACTAGATCTAATATTGTCATACAATCCCTGTGGGATGAAAAGATAACATTGTTGATTCTATCTTTCTTCCCGTGTGTTGATTTATTTTGCATCGATTGTAACGAAAGCTCTATGAACTTATTTGAATCACTCTCGATATCTTCCTAGGTAGAACCAGTACTAAGCAAATGCAGATAAAGTGTCTTGCGCACAGCACACATATGGTAATGGCGAGGACCGAACACACAACGTTTCAATCTTATAAAGGGTCCAACGCCCTTATGTTAAAAACGCATTACTAAATAGTATTGTATGCCAGTGCAGTGTAAATCAAACGTATTTGTTTTCCTTTTAAATAGGGAATGTGTAGCTTTAAAGCAACGTACCTTGAACGAAACCACTGGTGTATATACCCAAAACTAAATATAGAATTGTCATAGTCCTCCACTTTGAGCGAAGTGTCCTTGTGAACCTCCATCATGTCGTCCACGTATTCTGCTTTCTTCGATTTTAGAATCATTGCAAGGAAAAGGTTTAGCAACTCCATGGGCAGACTGACTAGAGATAACGTTAACAGCCGCTTCCAGTAGGAGAAATATAGTCGTAAAGCCCTCATTGCACTGATTGGTTATGTTAATTAGCTGTCTGAAAAATATATGGACAAATATGCGAACAAATATAACTATTTATATACTCAGCAAAAATAGAAACGTCTCTCTTTTAAGCTGTGATTTGCATAGGGTTGACTTTGTTACACTTTGTACACCAATCTAATTCAATTTCATCATTTAATACTTATCACTCAATCGTTCTGATCAATATTAATAATCATCAACAACCAAAGTTTTTCTGTTGCTGCTAAAACATGTTTTATTAAAATTGCGAAATCACTATATATATATATATATATTATAAAGGGAGGTAATCTGAAAATATTCGTTCTTGAAAGCTGTATGGCGCAAACATGAGTGAAAAGATCAGCGTCTTTTCTCTGTTTTTGTGGTGATGAGGTCGTTTCTCTGTTTATTTCAATATAACAAAACTGTGTTAACTCAAAGTTTTAACCACAAGATCCGGAAATGCTGTTTGAACTAAATGAAGGGGCAAAGGTCTTTAACAAAGATATTGGTATATAAGATTAAATAAAATATAATTTCATTGTGTCTAAATATATGGGTAAAGTTGGGGACGTTTCTATTTTTGCTCAGTATAGTTTAGTGTGTTGCTCTTGTTGTTTGCTTCACTTGATGCGTGTATGTCAATACAATCAATATCTAACCGTGGCGGAGATTTATACCGTTTCATGAGACTGATCCTTTGTCACTCTGATTTGATTTTGCTGATTTTATCTATAACCCGCCAAATAACGGCAAAATTACACTGCAAAAGCCTTTATGAAAACTCCATCCAGGTCTTCAGGTCATATACTAATGTGCATGCGTCGATTAAAAGTATAAGCTTTTTTTCACGGTTTCTTAAAATATCCGTTATTCCATATGCGTAAAATGAGTTGGTAACTCTGAATTCAACTCTCCAGTTTTGGGGATTGGCCTGGATGGTTAAAGCCGTTTATATTGTGTCTATAGAGTTTGGATTCTCAACATGTCAGTTATATAATTTATAATCTCATCGTCAGTAGGTTTAAGAACGGTGTAATATGTCGTAAAATATAGACATGTTGACGGGCTAGCTACTTTAATTCATTTCTGTATTTTAATTTATATATAAGAAAGGGATATTATGATTTGTTTTGCTCTTTTACACTAAACTGTAATTCTCAAAATAATAACCGTCACGCATAATGATTTTACGGGAGAGAAAATAATTTATAGATGCGTATCAATCGTTAAATACACCACACCTTGCCATAAAGACGCGTGTACCTTATATGTAAGCTGTATTTATCTTTTACAAAAATAATACTTAACCCAGAGTCAAGACAAGAATGTGAAAATAACATGTTCATTAGTTACTTCTAAATGTTTGTAATATAATATAAGGCTACTATATGTAAGATAAACTGAACTGCAATACGACATTCGTTTATCCTTCAGTTCTGTACTCTTGTCATATGTAAACAGTTGTTCCTGATAAGGTATTGTATGCTATGTAGGCCAAACACATTCCTATGCAGTTTGATCATGGGGAAAGCTTCGGTGCAAAACTATTGCATCTCCTTCTTTATTCGTAGTTACACTAGTTAAATGTGCTGACTCCTCGATATATAATATTATACTCGGTGCAAACATATACACACATATACATCTATATATCTGATTATCCAAGCACCTTAATCTATTTTGAATCGTAAACTACACTTTATTGTCACTAAATAAACAATGACAAGTAACACATCAACTGAGATGCATGTATTGTAACAACAATATAGAATACAATATATAGTAAACTAAACTTACCAAACTAACATGGCTCTGACAGATAACCGTCCTCTGATATATTCCCCTTGTTATATGTGCACACAGCCAAATTGTGTTTGCAATGACACGTTTGACATATTTATGGTTTATCAACGGTAAGCTAGTTTAAAGCTATCAATCGATTTCTTCTTTGTAGGCGTGTCTTTATTTGGAACTTCATGTTCATCAGCTCATGTCGAAATCGGGTATTTAAGCGAGCAAATATAACGCAGGACATCAAAGGGAAGCGCCGTGGTGTAATGGTTAGCATTGCGGCTTAGTAACCCAGGGATCGCGCGTTCAATCCCAGCCAGGACCGAATTTGGGTTAATTACCGAAATATTTCAAAAGTATTTCCTACCTTACCAGTCCTTCGGATGAGACTTAAAACCTAGGTCTGCTCGCTAAAATGCTAAGTGCAATACAGCGAGGATAAATAAACGCTTATACACACGCAGGACATCATTTATTGTATAGACATCGACCAGTGCACATCGTACCTGTACACAGGTAACATTATGATTTACAGAATAATTTGTTTTTGCCTCTTTCGGGACTCGAACATACAACCTTCTGATTTCAATTCAGGTGCTCTATCTATCCACTGAGCTATATAACGCTTCTTGAGAACTACCATTTATTACCAGGCAAAATAACTTAAACATATTTTTGAACGCAAATCAAGATGAATCCATAAATATATAATCGATTTTCGGACGTGTACATCAGCATTGCCTGGTTCAATACTGTATGTTATCAATATGAAACTAATACTTCGCCTCTCTCGACCTGCTATTTAGCGCTTGATGAGTTTGTGTGCGCGCTGTTTATTACGTAATGCCTATTTAGTGTTTATAACGCGAGACCATACCTGTCCAATAAATAGCCGTGGTTAAACATACGGCCATCAAAACTAAACAGATCAACGGCAGTGGTTTAAATCCCGTTCCGGGGAAGTATTTTTTATCACATATATTCTAAAGCCGTATATTTATCGATGTTACCTGTACGAAGGCTAAAACAAATTGTGATATTTTACGCATAGATTTCTGCCTTATATGCCGATTATTGGGGTATTCGTCGATTTGAAACTACTTCGCACGTGACTCATTCATATTCACGAGTTATTACCAGTTAAAATAGAGACTGTAGCTTTAAGCCATATATATATATATATATATATATATATATATACTGAAAGGAAAAAGAAACGCAGGGTGCGTATTTCCGCTATACATTGCATATACTGCACACTTAATTCCATATATATTCCAAGGAAATCCCATGATGTTTTGTAAAAAAAAAGAGTGCAGTTAGTTAGAGAAAGGACACAACTGTGATGTTGTAGACGTTTTAATCACAGTACACGTTGTAACAAGAAATTCATAAATGCTGAAGTTCCTCTTTGAAAAATTGAGCCAGTTCAGTACTGTATTTAATGTTAAGTGATTGCAACATTTAAAGGCTTAGTTTACTCACCTGCTTGAGCCAAATGCGCATTCTGACGATAATGAAACTTTAAAGGGGTAATCATTGGTGTGTTCAGTGCTGTTTAAACCTTCCTTCTAAAAGGATAGGCCTAATGTCGCCCTGTACCATTCGATTATCAGTAGCATTATATAGCGGAAATACGCACCCTGCGTTTCTTTTTCCGTTCAGTATATATATATATATATAACAATAACTATATATAAACGAGTGCTCTCTCTGTCTCTCTCTCTCCCTGAGAAAAAGGAATTCCATTGATAAAAAGAAGCTTTCCTAAAAGTAGTTACCTACCCTGACAAAAAGGAGTTACCTCCGCTGACAAAAAAGAATTACTTTCCTTGATAAAAAGTAGTTACTTTCCCTGAGAAAAAAGAGCTGCCTCCCCCGACAAAAAAAGAATTTGCCTCCACAAGATAAAAAGAGTTACCTCCGCCGAGAAAAAGGAATTAAGAAAAGTTACCTCCCCTGACATAAAGGAGGTACTTCCATTGATAAAAACGAGTTACCTACTCGAGAAAAATGGAGTTAACGTCACTGGCAAAAACAAATGACTTCCCTTGATCAAAAGGAGTTACTCTCCTTATAAATCGGAGTCGCTTCCCCTGCATAAAAAGTAACCTACCCCAAGAAAAAACGAGTTATTTCCCCTGATAAAAGTTGTTACATCCCTTGACAAAAAGGTATTACCATTCTTGGTATAAAGGAGTTGCGTCCCCAGACAACCTCCCGCAACAAAAAAGGAGTTACCTCCCCTGAGAAGAAGGCATTAATACAAGTTACTGTTCCTGACAAAAAGGATCAACTTCCACTGATAAAAAAAGCTTTCCTCCAATGACAAAAAGGAGCAACTTCCTTTGAAAAAACAAGTTATTTGCTCTGATAAAAATGAATTAATAAAAATTACCTCCCATGACAAAAAGGAGTTACTTCTTCTTAGAAAAAACAGTTAAATTCCCAGACAAAAAGGAGTAACTTCCATTCATAAAAAGGAGTTACCTCCCCTGCGCTTCTTTCTCTTATCAAAAAGTACCTCCCTTAAAAAAACAAGAGCTGTCGGAGAACAGCGCAGCTCGACTATTCGATTTTTCAGAGAATAATATAGCTTTCACGCAAAATTTGATGTGAAACAGACACATTTTAAGGGCTATCAGAATTTGAGTTCCATGGGAGCCCAGGGCTTACAGGAACCAAAATTACTTAAGCAGCCCTTAAGATAATGCTATAAGGAAGCCCATGGCCAAATGTAGTTGTGCTAGGATAAGAAATGTAAGAGTTATAGACTTGTAAACACAGCTTACACGCAATCCTTGATCTGGGATGCCGACGCCGGCGCCAACGCCGGCGCCAACGCCGACGCCGACCCCGGGGTGATTACATAAGCTCTCCTATCTTTCGAATAGTCGAGCTAAAAAGAAAAAGTCGCCACCCCTGACAAAAAAGATTACCTTGATAAAAAGGAGTTATTTCCCTTCAGAAAAGAGTCAGCTAGATGAGATTTCATTCGAACAAAGCCTTAAAATACAGGTCTCGGTGTGTATTTTTCGTGAGGGGTACACACCGTGCGTCATTCTGTTTGTTTTAACGAGAACGCTTCACTGGATGCTTAACTTGCTGTAAAACGTCAAGCGCTTCAGAGACCCAGAAATATCAAAAACAGAAAGAAAGCTTCCCGGGCGCATGGCGAGGCGGAAGTTTCTAAAAAAAAGAGTTAAATTCCCCCAAACAAAAAGGAGTTTTTACCCCTGATAAAAATGAATTAATGAAAGTTACCTTAATAACTACTTTCCTTGATAACATGGGAGTTACTTCCCCTGAAGAAAAAAACGAGTTACCTCCTCTGACAAAACGGAATTACTTCCCTTGATGAAAAGGAGTGATTTCCCCCGATAAGAAGTTGTTACCTCCCCTGGCACAACGGAATTACTTCCCTTGATAAAATGGAGCGACTTCCCCGGATAAAAAAACGAGTTACCTCCTCTGACAAAACGGAATTACTTCCCTTGATGAAAAGGAGTGATTTCCCCCGATAAGAAGTTGTTACCTCCCCTGGCACAACGGAATTACTTCCCTTGATAAAATGGAGCGACTTCCCCGGATAAAAAACTAGTTATTTTCCCTGATCAGAAGTTGTTACCTCCTCTGACAAAAAGTTACAAAAACTCTGACATCAATGAGTTATTTTCCCTGACAAAAACGAGTTACCTCCCATGACAAAACGGAATTACTTCTCTTGATAAAATGCAGTTACTTCTCCTGATAAGTTACCTTCCCTGACAAAAACGATTTACCTCCCATGACAATAAGGTATTACTTTGATAAAAAGGAGTTATTTCCCCTGAAATGTTACTTCCCTTGCCAAAAAGGTGATACCTCCCCGGACAAAACGGAATTACTTCCCTTGATAAAAAACTAGTTACTTCCCCCGATAAGAAGTCACCTCCCCTGAAACAGGCAGTTACCGTTGATAAAAAGGAGTTATTTCCCTTGATAAGTTGTTACCTCCATTGACAAAAAGGATATCTCCTGTGATAAAAAACGAGTTGCCTACCCTGACAAAACGGAATGACCTCATCAGATAAAATCGAGTTATTTCCCCTGAAAAGTTGTTACCTCCCCTGAAAAATATAGTTACTCCCTTGATATCAAGGAGTTATTTACCCTGATAAAAAGGAATTATTACTTCACTTGATAAAAAACGAGTTACCTCACCTGAATTTTTTTTCATCACCTAGACTGCTTCACTGCGCATGTATCGTTCGTTTCACTCAAACAAGAGACAAAGAACGATTTTTTGCCATAAATTACGGCTCTAAGCGTCTGACGTTCTATAAAAAGATATATATGTATTTCACTCAATATTGTTTACATAATGCAGATGCGTCACTTACATAAGGGAATTAAGGTGGGCCTACGCCTTTAAAACAAGCAAGTTAACATAATGGCGGACTTCTAGTCGTTTATATTTAAACGCTGTGTAGCAGTCTATTACATTCCTTGACAAAAAGTAGTTACTTCCCCGGACAAAACGGAATTACTTCCCTTGATCAGAAGTTACCTCCCCTGAAACAGGCAGTTACCGTTGATAAAAAGGAGTTATTTCCACTGATTAAGTTACTTCTCCTAACAGTTAAGTTGTTATCTCCCCCGATAAAGAAATATAAAAAGATCGGACAGGGAAAGTAGCATTCAACATAGTTGACAATAGGGCTACTTCCTTAGAACGGTCAGTGACAAAGTAGGCCATTAGGGGTTTAAACCGGTTCTAGGGGGCACCAGACCTCACACTCTACTGTCATCCCAGTAAACTAACTCTAATTTTCAAGGGAGGTAACTCGTACCTCACTCGGGTTACCTCCCTTGAAAAAAAACGAGTTACATCAAAGGAAGTAACTGGGTTTTTTACAAGGGAAGTAACTCGTTTTTTTCAAGGGAAGTAACTCGATTTTTTCAAGGGAAGTAATTCGTTTTTTTCAAGGGAGGTAACTCGTTTTTTTCAAGGGAAGTAACCCGATTTTTTCAAGGGAGGTAACTCTTTTTTTTTTCAAGGGAGGTAAATTTTTTCAAGGGAAGTAACTCTAATTTTTTTTCAAGGGAGGTAAATTTTTTCAAGGGAAGTAACTCTATTTTTTAAGGGAGGTAACTCGTTTTTTTAAGGGAAGTAACTCTATATTTTTTTCAAGGGAGGTAACATTTTTCAAGGGAAGTAACTCTATTTTTTAAGGGAGGTAACTCGTTTTTTTCAAGGGAAGTAACTCGCTTTTTTCAAGGGAAGCTACTCGTTTTTTTCAAGGGAAGTAACTCTATTTTTTCAAGGGAGGTAACTCGTTTTTTTCAAGGGAAGTAACTCGCTTTTTTCAAGGGAAGTAACTCGTTTTTTTCAAGGGAAGTAACTCGCTTTTTTCAAGGGAAGTAACCTTGAAGTAACTCGCTTTTTTCAAGGGAAGTAACTCGTTTTTTCAAGGGAAGCAACTCGATTTTTTCAAGGGAAATTACTCGTTTTTTTTCAAGGGAGGTAACTCGATTTTTTCAAGGGAAGCAACTCGTTTTTTTCAAGGGAGGTAACTGGGTTTTTTAAGGGAAGTAACTCGCTTTTTTCAAGGGAAGTAACTCGCTTTTTTCAAGGGAAGTAACTCGCTTTTTTCAAGGGAAGTAACTCGCTTTTTTCAAGGGAAGTAACTCGTTTTTTCAAGGGAAGCAACTCGATGTTTTCAAGGGAAATAACTCGTTTTTTTTCAAGGGAGGTAACTCGATTTTTTCAAGGGAAGCAACTCGTTTTTTTCAAGGGAGGTAACTGGGTTTTTTAAGGGAAGTAACTCGCTTTTTTCAAGGGAAGTAACTCGCTTTTTTCAAGGGAAGTAACTCGCTTTTTTCAAGGGAAGTAACTCGTTTTTTCAAGGGAAGCAACTCGATTTTTTCAAGGGAAATAACTCGTTTTTTTTCAAGGGAGGTAACTCGATTTTTTCAAGGGAAGCAACTCGTTTTTTTCAAGGGAGGTAACTCGATTTTTTCAAGGGAAGCAACTCGTTTTTTTCAAGGGAGGTAACTCGTTTTTTCAAGGGAAGTAACTCGCTTTTTTCAAGGGAAGCAACTCGTTTTTTTCAAGGGAAGTAACTCGATTTTTTCAAGGGAATTAACTCGATTTTTTCAAGGGAGGTAACTTGCTTTTTTTCAAGGGAAGTAACTCGATTTTTTAAGGGAAGTAACTCTATTTTTTAAGGGAAGTAACTCGATTTTTTAAGGGACGTAACTCGATTTTTTTCAAGGGAAGTAACTCGATTTTTTCAAGGGAAATAACTCGTTTTTTTCAAGGGAGGTTACTCGATTTTTTCAAGGGAGGTAACTCGATTTTTTCAAGGGAAGAAACTCGTTTTTTTCAAGGGAAGTAACTCGATTTTTTAAGGGAAGTAACTCGTTTTTTCAAGGGAAATAACTCGTTTTTTTCAAGGGAGGTAACTCGATTTTTTTCAAGGGAAGCAACTCGTTTTTTTTCAAGGGAGGTAACTCTATTTTTTCAAGGGAAGCAACTCGTTTTTTCAAGGGAAGTAACTCGCTTTTTTCAAGGGAAGTTACTCTATTTTTTAAGGGAAGTAACTCGTTTTTTTCAAGGGAAGTAACTCTCTTTTTTCAAGGGAAGTAACTCTATATTTTAAGGGAAGTAACTCTATTTTTTGAAGGGAAGTAACTGTTTTTTTTTCAAGGGAAGTAACTCGTTTTTTTGAAGGGAAGGAACTCTTTTTTTTAAGGGAGGTAACTCGTTTTTTTCAAGGGAAGTAACTCGTTTTTTTCAAGGGAAGTAACTCTATTTTTTAAGGGAAGTAACTCGTTTTTTTTCAAGGGAAGTAACTCGATTTTTTAAGGGAAGTAACTCGTTTTTTCAAGGGAAATAACTCGATTTTTTTCAAGGGAAGCAACTCGTTTTTTTCAAGGGAGGTAACTCGTTTTTTTCAAGGGAAGTAACTCGTTTTTTCCAAGGGAGGTTACTCGTTTTTTTCAAGGGAAGTAACTCGTTTTTTTCAAGGGAGGTAACTCGTTTTTTTCAAGGGAAGCAATTCGTTTTTTTCAAGGGAAGTAACTCGCTTTTTTTTAAGGGAAGTAACTCTATTTTATAAGGGAAGTAACTCTATTTTTTAAGGGAAGTAACTCGTTTTTTCAAGGGAAGTAACTCGATTTTTTCAAGGGAAATAACTCGTTTTTTTCAAGGGAGGTAACTCGATTTTTTTCAAGGGAAGCAACTCGTTTTTTTCAAGGGAGGTAACTCGTTTTTTTCAAGGGAAATAACTCGCTTTTTTTTAAGGGAAGTAACTCTATTTTTTAAGGGAAGTAACTCGTTTTTTTCAAGGGAAGTAACTCGATTTTTTAAGGGAGGTAACTCGTTTTTTTCAAGGGAAGTAACTCGATTTTTTCAAGGGAGGTAACTCGTTTTTTTCAAGGGAAGCAACTCGTTTTTTTCAAGGGAAGGAACTCTTTTTTTTAAGGGAGGTAACTCGTTTTTTTCAAGGGAAGTAACTCTATTTTTTAAGGGAAGTAACTCGTTTTTTTCAAGGGAAGTAACTCTATTTTTTCAAGGGAAGTAACTCTATTTTTTAAGGGAAGTAACTCGTGTTTTTTTTCAAGGGAAGTAACTCGATTTTTTCAAGGGAGGTAACTCGTTTTTTTCAAGGGAAGCAACTCGTTTTTTTCAAGGAAGGAACTCTTTTTTTTAAGGGAGGTAACTCGTTTTTTTCAAGGGAAGTAACTCTATTTTTTAAGGGAAGTAACTCGTTTTTTTCAAGGGAAGTAACTCTATTTTTCCAAGGGAAGTAACTCTATTTTTTAAGGGAAGTAACTCGTTTTTTTTTCAAGGGAAGTAACTCGATTTTTTCAAGGGAGGTAACTTGCTTTTTTTCAAGGGAAGTAACTCGTTTTATTGAAGGGAAGGAACTCTTTTTTTCAAGGGAGGTAACTCGTTTTTTTCAAGGGAAGTAACTCGATTTTTTAAGGGAAGTAACTCGTTTTTTCAAGGGAAATAACTCGATTTTTTTCAAGGGAAGCAACTCGTTTTTTTCAAGGGAGGTAACTCGTTTTTTTCAAGGGAAGTAACTCGTTTTTTCCAAGGGAGGTTACTCGTTTTTTTCAAGGGAAGTAACTCTATTTTTTAAGGGAAGTAACTCGTTTTTTATTCAAGGGAAGTAACTCGATTTTTTAAGGGAGGTAACTCGTTTTTTTCAAGGGAAGTAACTCGATTTTTTCAAGGGAGGTAACTCGTTTTTTTCAAGGGAAGCAACTCGTTTTTTTCAAGGGAAGGAACTCGTTTTTTTCAAGGGAAGGAACTCTTTTTTTTAAGGGAGGTAACTCTATTTTTTCAAGGGAAGTAACTCTATTTTTTAAGGGAAGTAACTCGTTTTTTTTTCAAGGGAAGTAACTCGATTTTTTCAAGGGAGGTAACTTGCTTTTTTTCAAGGGAAGTAACTCGTTTTTTTGAAGGGAAGGAACTCTTTTTTTCAAGGGAGGTAACTCGTTTTTTTCAAGGAAGCAACTCGTTTTTTTCAAGGGAAGGAACTCTTTTTTTTAAGGGAGGTAACTCGTTTTTTTCAAGGGAAGTAACTCTATTTTTTCAAGGGAAGTAACTCTATTTTTTAAGGGAAGTAACTCGTTTTTTTTTCAAGGGAAGTAACTCGATTTTTTCAAGGGAGGTAACTTGCTTTTTTTCAAGGGAAGTAACTCGTTTTATTGAAGGGAAGGAACTCTTTTTTTCAAG
>JAWPHD010026100.1:0-14218 GCA_037043455.1 Cyrtodaria siliqua | reverse complement strand
CCTTTATTTATGTTACAGAGATGCTGGAACCCTTTATTTATGTTACACAAATGCTCGAACCCTTTATTTATGTTACATAGATGCTGGAAAACTTTATTGATGTTACAGAGATGCTGGAAACCTTTATTTATGTTACAGAGATGCTGGAACCCTTTATTTATGTTACACAAATGTTGGAACCCTTTATTTATGTTACAGAGATGCTGGAAACCTTTATTTATGTTACAGAGATGCTGGAAATCTTTATTTATGTTAGACATGCTGGAAACCTTTATTTATGTTACACAAATGTTTGAACCCTTTATTTATGTTACAGAGATGCTGGAAACCTTTATTTATGTTACAGTAATGCTGGAACCCTTTATTTATGTTACAGAGATGCTGGAAACCTTTATTTATGTTACAGAGATGTTGGAAACCTTTATTTATGTTACACGTATGTTGGAACCCTTTATTTTATGTTACAGAGATGCTGGAAACCTTTATTTATGTTACACAAATGCTGGAACCCTTTATTGATGTTATAGATGCTGGAAACCTTTATTTATGTTACAGAGATGCTGGAAAACTTTATTTATGTTACAGAGATGCTGGAACCCTTAATTTATGTTACATCTATGCTGGATGCCTTTATTTATGTTACAGAGATGCTGGAAATCTTTATTTTATAAATATGCTGGAAACCTTTATTTATGTAACGGAAATGCTAGAATTCTTTATTTATGTTACACATTAATGTTACAGAGATAACCTCTTCTTTCCTGATTGCAGATGCGATCAAATCCACCAGAGGAAAAGTTGTTCCGGGTGACTGAAGTTTGCAACAACACACCTCCTGCAGACGTCACCCTCAGGTAGACTTCTAGACTATACTGTTTACTATGAAAATGTTGCTATAACATGTGATCTCTTCTTTTCTGATTACTGATGCGATAAAATGCACCAGAGGAAAAGTTGTTCTGGCTGACTATGAAGTTGCAACTACCAACCTGTTCATACGACACATCAGGTAGACTATTACACTATACTATTTACAATGAAAATGTTGCTAAAACATGTGATCTCTTGTTTTTCTGATTACAGATGGGATCAAACCCACCGGAGGAAAGGATTATCTGGCTGACTATGAAGTTGCAACCACCAAGCTGGTAGACTTCTAGACTATAGTATTTACAATGAAAATAATGCTAAAGCATACTATCTTTTCTTTTATGATTACATATGCGATCAAATCCACAAGAGGAAAAAATGTTCTGGCAGACTGAAGTTACAACAACCGACCTGCTGCAGAGGATAACACAGACTACTAGACTATATGTGATCTCTTCTTTTCTGATTACAGATGCGATCAAATCCACCGGAAGAAAAGTTGTTATTGCTGACTATGAAATTGCAAACCATCAAGCTGCTGCAGAACGATACACCTGGTAGACTACTACACTATACTTTTTTATTATAAAACTGTTAATATCTCTTCTGTTCTGATCGCAGATGCCGTCAAATCCACCAGAGAAAACGTTGTTCTGATTGACTCATTACAGGTGCGTTAAAATCCACCAGAGGAAAAGTTGTTCTGGCTGACTATGAAGTTGCAACCCACCAAGCTGCTGCAGACGACACACCAGGTAGACGACTACACTATACTATTTACTATAAAAATGTTGCTAAAAACATGAAATATCTCTTCTTTTTCTGATTACAGATGCAATCAAATCCACCGGTGGAAAAGTTCCTCTGGCAGACTATGAAGTTGCAACACAGATGCAGCAGAATACTAGACTGTATTTTTACTTTGAAAATGTTGCTAAAACATGTGATCTTTTCTTTTCTAATTATAGATGCAATCAAATCCACCGGAAGAATAGTTGTTCTTGCTGACTATGAAGTTGCAACCACCAAGCTGCTGCAGACGACACACCTGGTAGACTAGTAGACTATACTGTTTATTATAAAAATGTTGCTAAAACATGTAATATCTCTTCTCTACTTATTGCAGATGCCACCAAATCCACCAGAGGAAACGTTTTTCTGACTGACTGTGATGTTGCAAAAACAAAGATGCTGCAGACCACACATTAAGTAGACTATTATAAAAAATGTTGCTAAAGCACATATTATCTCTTCATTTCTGATTGCAGATGCGGTCTAATCCATCAGGGGATGCTAAAACATATGCCATCTCTTTTTATCAGATTGCAGATGTGATCAAATCCTCCAGAGGAACATTGTTCTGGCTATCTATGAAGTTGCAACCACCAAACTGCTGCAGACGACACATCAGGTAGACTACTAGACTATAATATTTGCAATGAAAATGTTGCTAAAACATATAATAAATCTTCTTTCCTGATTGCAGATGTGATCAAGTATTTACCAGAGGAAAAGTTGTTCTGGGCGACTGAAGTTGCAACAACCAACCTCCTGCAGACGTCACCTCAGATAGACTTCTAGACTATACTGTTTACTATGAAAATGTTGCTATAACTGTTTACTATGAAATTGTTGCTATAACATGTGATATTTTTTCTGATTACAGATGCGATAAAATCCACCAGAGGAAAGGTTGTTCTGGCTGACTATGAAGTTGCAACAACCAACCTACTGCTGACGAGACATCGGGTATACTACTAGACTATAATATTTGCGATAGAAATGCTGCTAAAACATATAATAAATCTTCTTTCCTGATTGCAGATGTGATCAAATCCACCAGAGGAAAAGTTGTTCTGGGTGACTGAAGTTGCAACAGACGTCACCTCAGATAGACTTCTAGACTATACTGTTTACTATGAAAATGTTGCTATAACTGTTTACTTTGAAATTGTTGCTATAACATGTGATCTTTTGTTTTCTGATTACAGATGCGATAAAATCCACCAGAGGAAAGGTTGCTCCGGCTGACTATGAAGTTGCAACCACCATCCTCCTGCAGACGACACATCAGGTAGACTTCTAGACTTCTGAGGAAATGTTGTTCTGGTTAACTATGAAGTTGTTACCACCAAGCTGCTGCAGACGACACAACAAGTAGACTATTGGACTATATTATTTCCTATGAAAATGTTGCTAAAATATGAAAAATCTCTTCTTTTCTGATTACAGATGCGATCAAATCCACCTGAGGAAAAGTTGTTCTGGCTGACTATGAAGTTGCAACCACCAAGCTGCTGCAGACTATACACCAGGTAGACTACTAAACTATATTATTTGCAATGGAAATGTTGCTTAAACATGTTTATCTCTTCTTTTCCGCTTACAGATGCGATCAAATCCACCAGAGGAAAAGTTGTTATGGCTGACTTTGAAGTTGTAACATCCAACCTGCAGTAGACGACACACAAAAGGTGGCCTACTTGACTCTAATATTTACAACGAAAATGTTGCTAAAACGTGATCTCTTCTTTTCTAATTACAGATGCGAACAAATCCACCGGAGAAAAAGTTGTTCTTGGTGTCTATGAAGTTGCAACCACCAAACTGCTGCAGACGATACATCAGGTAGACTACTAAACTATATTATTTGCAATGAAAATGTTGCTAAAACATTAAATATCTCTCATTTTCTAATTACAGATGCAATCAAATCCACCAGAGGAAAAGTTGTTCTGGCTGACTATGAAGTTGCAACAACCAACCTGCTGCAGACGACACAACAGGTAGACTACTAGACTATACTATTTATTTTAAAAACGTTGCTAAAACATGTAATATTTCTTTTCTGATTGCAGATGAGATCAAGTCCACTAGAGGAAAAGGTTTTCTGGCTGACTTTGAAGTTGCAACAACCAACATACTGCAGACAAGACATCAGGTAGACTACTAGACATTACTATTTACTATGAAAATATTGCTAAAACTTATGATCTCTCCTTTTCTGATTTAAGTTGCGATCACATGCACCAGTGGAAACATTACTCAGTCTGAATTTGATGTTGCAACCACCAAGTGCAGCAGACGACACATCGGGTAGACTACTAGACTATATTATTTACAATGAAAATATTGCTAAAGCATAATATTTCTTATTTTCTGATTGCAGATGCGATCAAATCCACCAGAGGAAATAATATTCTGGCTGACTATGAAGTTGCAACAACCACCCTACTGCTGACGAGACATCGGGTAGACTACTAGACTATAATAGTTGCGATGAAAATGTTGCTAAAATATATAATAAATATTTTTTCCTGATTGCAGATGTGATCAAATCCACCAGAGGAAAAGTTGTTCTGGCTGACTATGAAGTTGCAACCACCAAGCTGCTGCAGACGATACACCAGGTAGACTACTAGACTGTACTATTTACTATGGAAATGTTGCTTAAACATGTTTATCTCTTCTTTTCCGCTTACAGATGCGATCAAATCCACCAGAGGAAATGTTGTTATGGCTGACTTTGAAGTTGTAACATCCAACCTGCAGTAGACGACACAAAAGGTGGACTACTTGACTCTAATATTTACAACGAAAATGTTGCTAAAACATGCGATCTCTTCTTTTCTAATTACAGATGCGAACAAATCCACCGGAGAAAAGGTTGTTCTTGGTGTCTATAAAGTTGCAACCACCAAACTGCTGCAGACGACACATCAGGTAGACTACTAAACTATATAATTTGCAATGAAAATGTTGCTAAAACATTCAATATCTCTCATTTTCTGATTACAGATGCAATCAAATCCACCAGAGGAAAAGTTGTTCTGGCTGACTATGAAGTTGCAACAACCAACCTGCTGCAGACGACACTACAGGCAGACTACTAGACTATACTATTTATTATAAAAACGTTGCTAAAACATGTAATATTTCTTTTCTGATTGCAGATGAGATCAGGTCCACCAGAGAAAAAGTTGTTAGTTTAAACATGGCTGACTATGAAGTTGCAACAACCACCCTACTGCTGACGAGACATCTGGTAGACTATTAGACTATATTATTTGCTTAGAAAATGTTGCAAAAACACATATCTCTTCTTTTCTGATAACAGATGCGATATAATCCACAAGAGGAAAAACAATTCTGGCTTACTATGAAGTTGTAACCTCCAACCTGCTGCATACGACACATGAGGTTGACTAAAATATTTACAAAGAAAAGGTTGCTAAAACATGTGATCTCTTTTTCTGATAACAGATGCGATCGAATCCACCAGAGAAATAGTTGTTCTGGCTGAATATGAAGTTGCAACCTCCAACTGCTGCAGACGACACATCAGGTATTATATACTATTTACTATGAATCTTTTCCTTAAACATGTTTATCTATTCTTTGCTGTTTGCAGATGCGTTCTAATCCACGAGAGAATAAGTTGTTCTGGCTGACTATGAAGTTGCAACCACCAAGCTGTTGCAAGCGACACATCAGGTAGACTACTAGACTACTGTAATATCTCTTCTTTGCTGATTGAAGTTGCTTTCCAATCCACCAGTGGAAACGTTGTTCTGGCTGAATTTGAAGTTGCATCCACCAAGTTGCTGCAGCTGCTGCAGATTTCACATCAGGTAGACTAATAGAATATAGATTTACTATGAAAATGTTGCTAAAACATGTAATATCTCTATTTTTCTGACTACAGATGCTATCAAATCCAAAGGAGAAAATGTTGTTCTGGCTGACTATGAAGTTGCAACCACCAATCTGCTGCAGACGACACATCAGATGGACAACTCGACTACTAATTACTATGAAAATGTTGCTTAAACATATTTTATCTCTTCTTTTTTGTTTACATATGCGATCAACTCTACTACTGGAAATTATGATCTGGCCGACTATGAAGTTGCACCCACCAAGTTGCTGCAGACGACTGTCCACATCAGGTTGACTATTAGACTATATTATTTACTACGAAAGGGTTGCTAAAACACGTGATCTCTTATTTTCTGATTACAGATACGATCAAGTCCACCAGAGGAAAAGTTGTTCTGGCTGAACATGAAGTTTCAACCACCAAGCTGCTGCAGACGACACATCAGGTAGACTTCTAGACTATACTGTTTACTATGAAGTTGGTGCTAAAACATGGAATATCTCTACTTTTCTGACTACAGATGCGATTAAATATAAAGGAGGAAAGGTTGTTCTGGCTGACTATAAAGTTAGAACCGCCAAGCTGCAGCAGACGACACGTCAGGTGGACTTCTGAGACTATGAACTATGAAAAGGTTGTTTATACATGTTTTATCTCTTATTTGCTGTTTACATATGCGATAAAATTCACCAGAGGAAATTATGATCTGGCTGACTATGACGTTGCAACCACCAAGCTGCTGCCGACGACACATCAGGTAGACGACTAGACTATAATATTTACAATGAAAAAATTGCTAAAGCATACTATCTCTTCTTTTCTGATTGCAGATGCGATCACATCCGCCAGAGCAAAATATGTTCTGGCTTATTATGAAGCTGCAGCAACCAACATGCTGCAGACGACACATCAGGTAGACTACTAGACTATACTGTTTACTAAGAAAATGTTGCTAAAACATGTAATATCTCTCATTTTCTACTTACAGATGCAATCAAATCCACCAGAGGAAAATTGTTCTGGCTATCTATGAAGTTGCAACAACCAACTTGCTGCAGCCGACACAACAGGTAGACTACTAGAATATCCTATTTACTATGAAAATGTTGCTAAAACATGTGATCTCTTCTTTTCTAATTACAGATACGGTCAAATCCCCCAGAGGAAAAGTTGTTCTGGCTGACTATGAAGTTGCAACTATCAAGCCGCTGCATACGACACATCAGGTAGACTACTAGACTATACTATTTACTATGAAAATGTTTCTATTACATGTAATATCTCTTCTTTTCTGATTGAAGTTGCTTTTCAATCCACCAGTGGTAACGTTGTTCCGGCTGAATTTGAAGTTGCATCCACCAAGCTGCTGCAGCTGCTGCAGATTTCACATCAGGTAGACTAATAGAATATAGATATTACTATAAAAATGTTGCTAAAACATGTAATATCTCTATTTTTCTGACTACAGATGCGATCAAATCCAAAGGAGGAAAAGTTCTGGCTGACTATGAAGTTGCAACCACCAATCTGCTGCAGACGAAACATCAGATGGACAACTAGACTATACTAATTACTATGAAAATGTTGCTTAAACATATTTTATCTCTTCTTTTTTGTTTACATATGCGAATAAATCTACCACTGGAAATTATGATCTGGCCGACTATGAAGTTGCAACCACCAAGTTGCTGCAGACGACTGTCCACATCAGGTAGACTACTAGACTATATTATTTACTACGAAAAGGTTGCTAAAACATGTGATCTCTTCTTTTCTAATTACAGATACGATCAAATCCACCGTAGGAAAAGATGTTCTTTGCTGTCTACGAAGTTGCAAACACCAAGCTGCTGCAGACGACACATCCGGTAAACTACTAGCTTATACTATTTACTATGAAAATGTTGCTAAAACATGTAATATCTCTTCTTGTCTGTTTACATATGTGATCAAATCCACCAAAGGAAAGGATGATCTGGCTGACTATGAAGTTGCAATCCCCAAGCTGCTGCAGATGACACAACAGGTAGTATATTAGACTATAATATTTACAATGCACATGTTGCTAAAGCATAATATTTCTACTTTTCTGAATGCAGATGCGATCAAATCCGCCAGAGGAAAAAAAATTCTGCTGACTTTGAAGTTGCAAAAACCCAACCTGCTGCTGACGAAACAACAGGTAAATTACTAAACTATATTATTTACTATGAAAATTTGCTAAAATATGTGATCTCTTCTTTTCTGATCACAGATACGATCAAGTCCACCAGAGGAAAAGTTGTTCTGGCTGAACATGAAGTTGCAACCACCAAGCTGCTGCAGACGACACATCAGGTAGACTTCTAGACTATACTGTTTACTATGAAATTGGTGCTAAAACATGGAATGTCTCTTCCTTTCTGATTACGGAGGCAATTAAATAAACCAGACAAAACGTTGTTCTGGCTGGCTATGAAGTTGCAACCATCATGCTACTGCAGACGACACATCAGGTAGACTATTGAACTACATGTATAATATTTACAGTGAAAATGTTGCTAAAACATATACTATCTCGTCTTTTCTGATTGCAGATGCGATCAAATCCACCAGAGGAAAAATAGTTCCGGCTGACTATAAAGTTGCAACAACCAACCTGTTGAAGCCGACACAACAGCTAGACTACTAGACTATACTATTTATTATGAACATGTTGCTAAAACGTTTCTAATTACAGATGAGGTCAAATCCACCAGAGGAAAAGTTCTGGCTATGAAGTTGCAACTATCAAGCTGCTGCAGACGACACATCAGGTAGACTACTAATAGACTTTACTATTTACTATGAAATGTTTCTATAACATGTATTTTCTCTTTTCTGACTGAAGTTGCTTTTCAATCCACCAGTGGTAACGTTGTTCTGGCTGAATTTGAAGTTGCATCCACCAAGCTGCTGCTGACGACACATCAGGTAGACTATTAGACTATACTATTTACTATGAAAATGATGCGTAAACATGTAATATCTCTACTTTTCTGACTACAGATGCGATCAAATCCAAAGTAGGATAAGTTGTTCTGGCTGACTATGAAGTTGCAACCACCAATCTGCCGAAGACGACACATCGGGTGGATAACTAGACTGTACTATTTACTATGAAAATGTTGCTTAAACATGTTTTATCTCTTCTTTTCTGTTTACATATGCGGTCAAATTCACCAGAGAAAGAGTTGTTCTGGCTGACTATGAAGTTGCAGCTTCCATGCTGCTGCAGCAAAAGACACATCAGGTAGACTACTAGACAATGAAAATGTTGCTTAAACATATAATATCTCTTCTTTTCTGATTGCAGATGCGATCACATTCACCAGAGCAAAAGTTGTTCTTGCTTGTTTTGAAGTTGCAACCATCTGGCTGCTACAGGCGACACATCAGGTAGACTACTAGACTATACTATTTACTATGAAAACGTTGCTAAAACCTGTCTAATTACAGATGCGGTCAAATCCACCAGAGGGAACGTTGTTCTGGCTGTATTTGAAGTTGCAACCACCAAGCTGGTGCAGACGACACATCAGGTACACTATTAGACTAGACTATTTACTATGAAAATGTTACTAAAACATGTTTTATCTCTCCTTTTCTGTTTACAGATGCGATCAAATCCACCAGAGAAAAAGATGTTCTGGCTGATTATGAAGTTGCAACCACCAAGCTGCTGCAGACGACACATCAGGTACACTATTAGACTAGACTATTTACTATGAAAATATTGCTAAAACATAATATCTCTTATTTGCTGATTGCAGATGCGATCAAATCCACCAGAGGAAAAGTAGTTCTGGTTCCAGAAAGTTCATATCCTTCATGGCGCCGTATGAACTATCTTGTAATGCGGTGACATAAAGCCCAATTTATAATTCAGCTGTGACATCTCAGACTATGATTTATGTTCTAGATGCAGCCACAGACGTTTGAGTCATCACAAAATCAGGTAGGAAACGTTATCATTTTTTATCTGAACATTTTTTTGTTAACAACATACTTATGCCTTATTATTTATTGTGTTCTGCATTAAACATATTCATCTGTTAATGTAACTGACGTTTATATGCATGCAAACATCGCGTCTATTTTTCTCGTGGAATGAATTCGGTCGTTTCGATCGCTCCTTAAAGGTAATTAGTAACATTCCTCTTGGAATTCTACAATTTGTACAGTTCATACATAGTTATAGATTGATGACATCATCTATTTCTATACAATTAGGTCATTGTTACCAACACTGACCTACCTTTTTTTACTTAAACTCAAGAGTCAGGAGTGGTTCGGGGTGGTCAGTAAGATCAGGAATTAATACCACTGCTTGACTCTTGCATGATCGTAAGAGGCGATTAATGGGTTTTACAAGTCGGAGTTTCTGTAAGACATGTTTCTCCAGCGGTTGTTAAGAGTTTCCGAATCCATATCTCATAGTTTTATTTCTTGGATCCAGAAAGTTCATATCCGTCATATTGTGCCCTATCAACTATCTTGTGTTGCGGTGACCTAAAACCCAAATTATAATTCAGCTGTTACATCGCAAACTATGATTCTGTTCTAGATGTAGCCACAGACGTTTGAGTCATCACAAACACGGGTAGGAAACATTTTCATTTTCAGAACATAATTTTTTTTAATAACATAATTATGCCTTATTATTTATTATGTTATGCATTAAACATGTTCATCTGTTAATGTACTGCACTGCACGTATAGATGCATGCAAGCTTCGCGTCCATTTTTCTCGTTGGAAGAATTCGGCCGTTTCGATCACAGCTTAAAGGTAATTAATTAGTAAATTTCCTCTTGGATTTCTACAGTTTGTACAATTTATTGATGACATCAATCTATTCCTATACAATTAGATCACTGTTACCAACATTGACCTACCCTTTCATTATGTAACTAGTTTCTGGCCTTGATTTAACTATTTACATGTACATGTACTAAAACACTATATCGTTTTCTTCATGCTTCCACATTATACAACTGTCTTCATTGTAATACATGTTTGCATATCTTCCAGATTCTGACACGACTTCACCAGCCTGTCATCCAGATTTTACAACCGTGTTCATTGTAATACATCTTTAGCCTGGCTTCAAGATTCTACATCAGTTTATATGGAAATAAAACAACTGGTCTATAGACATATTCGTCTTCGGTATTCTACACCCATCTTCATTGTAACACATCTCAATCCCATCTTCCAGATTCTACAACAGTCTTCATTGTAATACATCTCAAACACATCTTCCAGATTCTACAACAGTCTTCATTGTAATACATCTCAAACCCATCATCCAGATTCTATAACCGTCTTCATTGTAACACATCTCAAACCCATCTTCCAGATTCTACAACCGTCTTCATTGTAACACGTCTCAAACCCATCTTCCAGATTCTACAACCGTCTTCATTGTAATACATCTCAAACACATCTTCCAGATTCTACAACCGTCTTCATTGTAACACGTCTCAAACCCATCTTCCAGATTCCCGCTGCGGGTTCGAACCCCCCTGGGAGCTCGACTTGTCAAGTGAGAAGTATTGATTCTTACTGATGGCGGGAGGCATACAGTACTACTAACCAAGAAAAATGGGATTGTTTGCCTCTACCACAAAATAATCGACCGTCATATATGGCCTAACATGTGCCGATTCTACATCCATCTTCTGAAACCACAAAGCACAAAGCTTGATTATATCGCCCCGGTGTCAGTTTTGCATAAAATCGAACGTCATATAAAGCCTAAAATGTGCTGAAATGACGTTAAACAGGACTCCGCCAATCAACCAACTGTGGCGGCCTAACATGTGTAAAAACGACGTAAAACGCCAGACAAACAAACCAACAAATATTCCAGTTTTCATTGTAATACATATTCACCCGTCTTCCAGATTCTACAACCGACATCATTGTAATAAATCTCCAGTCAATCTTCCAGATATTATATCCGATTTCAGTGTTTACATCTCCAGCCCAACTTCCAGATTCTACACCATATATAGACCAAAACGTGCTAAAATGACAGACCATTCCAGATTCGTCATCGTAATACATCGCAAGCCTGTCTTCCAGATTATACATCCGCCTTCATAGGAAAAAATTGGTGGTCTGCATCTGCCGCTTTATTCAATGTTCTGAAAATGACGAAATACACCATTCAGCTAACCAACCAACCTGTCGTCCAGATTCTATCCCCGTCTTCGTTGTAATACATCTCCATCCTATGTTCCAGATTCTACACCCGTCTTTCTTGTAATGCATCTACAGCCTGTCTTCCAGATTATACATACGTCTTCCCTGGAAAAAGTCGGTGGCCTGCGTCCACCACTTAAAAATCGACTATCAGATATAGCCTAAAATGTGCTGAAAATGACGAATACACCAACCAGCCAGCCGGCCCAGCGAACCGGCCAGCCAGCCAGCCAGCTAAGGTTGTCGGGTAGCGCCCTCCATTTTTTATCAATTCCACCCGGATTAGTTGCCCTGTCTCGGATTTGTTATAGAGAGTCGCCCTCTCGGACACGTGGGTTTTCCCGGGTACTCCGGTTTCCTCCCACACATGACATGACTGTCATGTCATCCGTGCTTTCGTCCATGAGAAGCGGAATGGTTGGTAAATGGTTGTAATATAAAACGTTATGAATTACGCTTTATATAACAACAAGTCCTAGTCACACCTCCTCGTGGTACCAACTGGAAACTATGGATTCTCAAATCAGAAAATCTGTAGGCTAAGGTGACAGGTCGCAATTCAAATACACATTAATTATCTATTAAATATATATTTGTTTCATCATACATGTATATATGAGTTTAAAAAAATAAATATGTTGTCACAATGTGTGCAAAAATAACTTGTTATCCCCTAGCAAAATGTAAAAACTCATTGTGAAAAGCATTGTGAAAATGTCCCAAAAGGGTCCACCCTGAGTATCCTGCCAAAGTTTGAAACCAGCAACTTTACCCACTTGTTTCTTTCTTGGTTGTAGTTGTCTCATATATACTCATGAAATTAACCGTCACATTCTATCTTAGTCTTTTCATATTTTTAAATTAACCTAATTTTTTTTTGAAAGTCTCCATGAATCTCTAAAAAATCTCGCTAAAATCGCCCAAAACCTTAGGGCGATTTTAAACGGCCAATTTCCCCCCAGGCCCTGGTTCTGGATCCATGTAGCATAGCGTAACGAAGAAATCATAAGCGGGCCGGGTGACCGAGGCTAATTCTATTCTATCTCTTGTGCGTTGATAAGGTCCGCCCAGCACCCTGTCAAACCACCAAGTTCTCCCAATTGTTTCTTTTGTACCGTCTTCGCGATACTCGTGAAATCAAGTCGCAACATTCTACATAGAAATATTTATCATGTAACTTAGGCCTAAATGAATTAATTTTAAAAAATAATATGAACGGTATGAAAGAGTATACATATAACCTAAAATCATGAAATTCAACCACAGACCTTTCGGGCTTCAAGGGCTTCGTTCCTGACAACCTAACCAATGGATAACTGCCCTTGGAACCCCATCTCACGCTAGACTTCCATTGGACCATGACAGTTATTCATTTTTAAGGAATATATGGTACAATAACAGCGTTTTACCACTTATTTGTTGGAATTGAGGTGGATTTGGGGGCTCTGAGGAAGATTTTCAAGTGTTTCATGACACCCTCACAATACAGTTGGACAGGATAATGTTCGACGAAATCCCAATTTATCTGCAACAGTTTCTTTCCCATCCACATTACAGGTAATTTGTTCTCCATCTGTTTTGCTTGTTTATTCACCATCCGCCTCGGGGGCATAATTAACGACCATAATCAAGCCTATATCCACCATAGATTTGTAATCAAGCCTATATCCACCATAGATTTGTAATCAAGCCTATATCCACCATAGATTTGAGACAATATAACGAACACTATGACCTGTACCAAAGGCAAGAACACATGGCCAATGTTTGTGGAAACCCATGAATAATAGAAGGCGGAGCTAGAAACTGCATTTCAGAACTACGATTCCTTTAGGTACCCTTTGACTGTCAGTCAACTTCTGTGGCATGCTAACTCGCTTGTAACATAGCCTACAAGTTGAACAGCTGAGTACAAGTCTGTATCAGTCATTAATCAGGCAACCTTAGTACAAAAGGACCTGAGGGTTCGAGTTAGAAGGAATCTAACTTAAATTACATATCTGAATCATACACGTCGCATGTATTTACAACTTTTGGGTTATTTTGATTGTATGGCGTCTTCTTTTAGCATCGAGCTCAATGACCAGCTGTATAGTGCTGCCACACTATTAACATGTTTAGACAGTATAGATATAGCCCGTTATCATCTTACAGGTACTATAGATATAACCCGTTATCATCTTACAGGTACTATAGATATAACCCGCTATCATCTTACAGGTACTATAGATATAACCCGCTATCATCTTACAGGTACTATAGATATAACCCGTTATCATCTTACAGGTACTATAGATATAATCGTTATCATCTTACAGGTACTATATATATAACCCGTTATCATCTTACAGCTTACAGGTTCTATAGATATAACCCGTTATCATCTTACAGTACAATAGATATAACCCGTTATCATCTTACAGGATCTTACAGGTACTATAGATATAACCCGTTATCATCTT
>JAWPHD010026099.1:0-14219 GCA_037043455.1 Cyrtodaria siliqua | reverse complement strand
AACAACAAGCCAGATAATATTGTACATATTCTATACGTATTACTTTTATGAATAATAATCATATGTACTATCAGATCGCGTAAAAATCTAAGTTATCTCTGTTTGTCCTATTTTCTCGTACACATATAACGTCCCTTGGCAATGAAATGTCAACAAGTATCATTCTGCGTGCCATAGAGTGCCCGTTTCATTTCTGACTTGTGCATATCTGTTGAAAGTGCGTATACATATGAAAAACTTACGGTGGAACGCATTGTTGGCTTGTCATGGCTTGTACATGCAACTTCTGGGCTCACTTGAAAAACGATTAACGTTGTGTCTTGATACAGGTTTGCTGCAATAATTATAACAATAGTCATATTAACAATCATAACAACAAGCCAGATAATATTGTACATATTCTATACGTATTACTATTATGAATAATAATCATATGTACTATCAGATCGCGTAAAAATCTAAGTTATCTCTGTTTCTCCTATTTTCCCGTACACGTATTACGTCCCTTGGCAATGAAATGTCAACAAGTATCATTCTGCGTGCCATAGAGTGCACGTTTCATTTCTGACTTGTGCATATCTGTTGAAAGTACGTATACATATGAAAAACTTACGGTGGAACGCATTGTTGGCTTGTCATGGCTTGTACATGCAACTTCTGGGCTCACTTGAGAAGCGATTAACGTTGTGTCTTGATACAGGTTTGCTGCAATAATTATAACAATAGTCATATTAACAATCATAACAACAAGCCAGATAATATTGTACATATTCTATACGTATTAATCTTATGAATAATAATCATATGTACTATCAGATCGCGTAAAAATCTAAGTGATCTCTGTTTCTCCTATTTTCCCGTACACGTATTACGTCCCTTGGCAATGAAATGTCAACAAGTATCATTCTGCGTGCCATAGAGTGCCCGTTTCATTTCTGATGTGTGCATATCTGTTGAAAGTGCGTATACATATGAAAAACTTACGGTGGAACGCATTGTTGGCTTGTCATGGCTTGTACATGCAACTTCTGGGCTCACTTGAGAAGCGATTAACGTTGTGTCTTGATACAGGTTTGCTGCAATAATTATAACAATAGTCATATTAACAATCATAACAACAAGCCAGATAATATTGTACATATTCTATACGTATTACTATTATGAATAATAATCATATGTACTATCAGATCGCGTAAAAATCTAAGTTATCTCTGTTTGTCCTTTTTTCCCGTACACGTATTACGTCCCTTGGCAATGAAATGTCAACAAGTATCATTCTGCGTGCCATAGAGTGCCCGTTTCATTTCTGACTTGTGCATATCTGTTGAAAGTACGTATACATATGAAAAACTTACGGTGGAACGCATTGTTGGCTTGTCATGGCTTGTACATGCAACTTCTGGGCTCACTTGAGAAGCGATTAACGTTGTGTCTTGATACAGGTTTGCTGCAATAATTATAACAATAGTCATATTAACAATCATAACAACAAGCCAGATAATATTGTACATATTCTTTACGTATTACTATTATAAATAATAATCATATGTACTATCAGATCGCGTAAAAATCTAAGTTATCTCTGTTTGTCCTATTTTCCCGTACACGTATTACGTCCCTTGGCAATGAAATGTCAACAAGTATCATTCTGCGTGCCATAGAGTGCACGTTTCATTTCTGATGTGTGCATATCTGTTGAAAGTGCGTATACATATGAAAAACTTACGGTGGAACGCATTGTTGGCTTGTCATGGCTTGTACATGCAACTTCTGGGCTCACTTGAAAAGCGATTAACGTTGTGTCTTGATACAGGTTTGCTGCAATAATTATAACAATAGTCATATTAACAATCATAACAACAAGCCAGATAATATTGTACATATTCTATACGTATTACTATTATGAATAATAATCATATGTACTATCAGATCGCGTAAAAATCTAAGTTATCTCTGTTTGTCCTTTTTTCCCGTACACGTATTACGTCCCTTGGCAATGAAATGTCAACAAGTATCATTCTGCGTGCCATAGAGTGCCCGTTTCATTTCTGACTTGTGCATATCTGTTGAAAGTACGTATACATATGAAAAACTTACGGTGGAACGCATTGTTGGCTTGTCATGGCTTGTACATGCAACTTCTGGGCTCACTTGAAAAGCGATTAACGTTGTGTCTTGATACAGGTTTGCTGCAATAATTATAACAATAGTCATATTAACAATCATAACAACAAGCCAGATAATATTGTACATATTCTATACGTATTACTATTATGAATAATAATCATATGTACTATCAGATCGCGTAAAAATCTAAGTTATCTCTGTTTGTCCTTTTTTCCCGTACACGTATTACGTCCCTTGGCAATGAAATGTCAACAAGTATCATTCTGCGTGCCATAGAGTGCCCGTTTCATTTCTGACTTGTGCATATCTGTTGAAAGTACGTATACATATGAAAAACTTACGGTGGAACGCATTGTTGGCTTGTCATGGCTTGTACATGCAACTTCTGGGCTCACTTGAGAAGCGATTAACGTTGTGTCTTGATACAGGTTTGCTGCAATAATTATAACAATAGTCATATTAACAATCATAACAACAAGCCAGATAATATTGTACATATTCTTTACGTATTACTATTATAAATAATAATCATATGTACTATCAGATCGCGTAAAAATCTAAGTTATCTCTGTTTGTCCTATTTTCCCGTACACGTATTACGTCCCTTGGCAATAAAATGTCAACAAGTATCATTCTGCGTGCCATAGAGTGCACGTTTCATTTCTGATGTGTGCATATCTGTTGAAAGTGCGTATACATATGAAAAACTTACGGTGGAACGCATTGTTGGCTTGTCATGGCTTGTACATGCAACTTCTGGGCTCACTTGAAAAGCGATTAACGTTGTGTCTTGATACAGGTTTGCTGCAATAATTATAACAATAGTCATATTAACAATCATAACAACAAGCCAGATAATATTGTACATATTCTATACGTATTACTATTATGAATAATAATCATATGTACTATCAGATCGCGTGAAAATCTAAGTTATCTCTGTTTGTCCTTTTTTCCCGTACACGTATTACGTCCCTTGGCAATGGAATGTCAACAAGTATCATTCTGCGTGCCATAGAGTGCCCGTTTCATTTCTGACTTGTGCATATCTGTTGAAAGTACGTATACATATGAAAAACTTACGGTGGAACGCATTGTTGGCTTGTCATGGCTTGTACATGCAACTTCTGTGCTCACTTGAAAAGCGATTAACGTTGTGTCTTGATACAGGTTTGCTGCAATAATTATAACAATAGTCATATTAACAATCATAACAACAAGCCAGATAATATTGTACATATTCTATACGTATTACTATTATGAATAATAATCATATGTACTATCAGATCGCGTAAAAATCTAAGTTATCTCTGTTTGTCCTTTTTTCCCGTACACGTATTACGTCCCTTGGCAATGAAATGTCAACAAGTATCATTCTGCGTGCCATAGAGTGCCCGTTTCATTTCTGACTTGTGCATATCTGTTGAAAGTACGTATACATATGAAAAACTTACGGTGGAACGCATTGTTGGCTTGTCATGGCTTGTACATGCAACTTCTGGGCTCACTTGAGAAGCGATTAACGTTGTGTCTTGATACAGGTTTGCTGCAATAATTATAACAATAGTCATATTAACAATCATAATAACAAGCCAGATAATATTGTACATATTCTTTACGTATTACTATTATGAATAATAATCATATGTACTATCAGATCGCGTAAAAATCTAAGTTATCTCTGTTTGTCCTATTTTCCCGTACACGTATTACGTCCCTTGGCAATGAAATGTCAACAAGTATCATTCTGCGTGCCATAGAGTGCACGTTTCATTTCTGATGTGTGCATATCTGTTGAAAGTGCGTATACATATGAAAAACTTACGGTGGAACGCATTGTTGGCTTGTCATGGCTTGTACATGCAACTTCTGGGCTCACTTGAAAAGCGATTAACGTTGTGTCTTGATACAGGTTTGCTGCAATAATTATAACAATAGTCATATTAACAATCATAACAACAAGCCAGATAATATTGTACATATTCTATACGTATTACTTTTATGAATAATAATCATATGTACTATCAGATCGCGTAAAAATCTAAGTTATCTCTGTTTGTCCTATTTTCTCGTACACATATAACGTCCCTTGGCAATGAAATGTCAACAAGTATCATTCTGCGTGCCATAGAGTGCCCGTTTCATTTCTGACTTGTGCATATCTGTTGAAAGTACGTATACATATGAAAAACTTACGGTGGAACGCATTGTTGGCTTGTCATGGCTTGTACATGCAACTTCTGGGCTCACTTGAGAAGCGATTAACGTTGTGTCTTGATACAGGTTTGCTGCAATAATTATAACAATAGTCATATTAACAATCATAACAACTAGCCAGATAATATTGTACATATTCTATACGTATTACTATTATGAATAATAATCATATGTACTATCAGATCGCGTAAAAATCTAAGTTATCTCTGTTTGTCCTATTTTCCCGTACACGTATTACGTCCCTTGGCAATGAAATGTCAACAAGTATCATTCTGCGTGCCATAGAGTGCCCGTTTCATTTCTGACTTGTGCATATCTGTTGAAAGTGCGTATACATATGAAAAACTTACGGTGGAACGCATTGTTGGCTTGTCATGGCTTGTACATGCAACTTCTGGGCTCACTTGAAAAGCGATTAACGTTGTGTCTTGATACAGGTTTGCTGCAATAATTATAACAATAGTCATATTAACAATCATAACAACAAGCCAGATAATATTGTACATATTCTATACGTATTACTATTATGAATAATAATCATATGTACTATCAGATCGCGTAAAAATCTAAGTTATCTCTGTTTGTCCTATTTTCCCGTACACGTATTACGTCCCTTGGCAATGAAATGTCAACAAGTATCATTCTGCGTGCCATAGAGTGCCCGTTTCATTTCTGACTTGTGCATATCTGTTGAAAGTACGTATACATATGAAAAACTTACGGTGGAACGCATTGTTGGCTTGTCATGGCTTGTACATGCAACTTCTGGGCTCACTTGAGAAGCGATTAACGTTGTGTCTTGATACAGGTTTGCTGCAATAATTATAACAATAGTCATATTAACAATCATAACAACAAGCCAGATAATATTGTACATATTCTATACGTATTACTCTTATGAATAATAATCATATGTACTATCAGATCGCGTAAAAATCTAAGTGATCTCTGTTTCTCCTATTTTCCCGTACACGTATTACGTCCCTTGGCAATGAAATGTCAACAAGTATCATTCTGCGTGCCATAGAGTGCCCGTTTCATTTCTGATGTGTGCATATCTGTTGAAAGTGCGTATACATATGAAAAACTTACGGTGGAACGCATTGTTGGCTTGTCATGGCTTGTACATGCAACTTCTGGGCTCACTTGAGAAGCGATTAACGTTGTGTCTTGATACAGGTTTGCTGCAATAATTATAACAATAGTCATATTAACAATCATAACAACAAGCCAGATAATATTGTACATATTCTATACGTATTACTATTATGAATAATAATCATATGTACTATCAGATCGCGTAAAAATCTAAGTTATCTCTGTTTGTCCTTTTTTCCCGTACACGTATTACGTCCCTTGGCAATGAAATGTCAACAAGTATCATTCTGCGTGCCATAGAGTGCCCGTTTCATTTCTGACTTGTGCATATCTGTTGAAAGTACGTATACATATGAAAAACTTACGTGGAACGCATTGTTGGCTTGTCATGGCTTGTACATGCAACTTCTGGGCTCACTTGAGAAGCGATTAACGTTGTGTCTTGATACAGGTATGCTGCAATAATTATAACAATAGTCATATTAACAATCATAACAACAAGCCAGATAATATTGTACATATTCTTTACGTATTACTATTATGATAATAATCATATGTACTATCAGATCGCGTAAAAATCTAAGTTATCTCTGTTTGTCCTATTTTCCGTACACGTATTACGTCCCTTGGCAATGAAATGTCAACAAGTATCATTCTGCGTGCCATAGAGTGCACGTTTCATTTCTGATGTGTGCATATCTGTTGAAAGTGCGTATACATATGAAAAACTTACGGTGGAACGCATTGTTGGCTTGTCATGGCTTGTACATGCAACTTCTGGGCTCACTTGAAAAGCGATTAACGTTGTGTCTTGATACAGGTTTGCTGCAATAATTATAACAATAGTCATATTAACAATCATAACAACAAGCCAGATAATATTGTACATATTCTATACGTATTACTATTATGAATAATAATCATATGTACTATCAGATCGCGTAAAAATCTAAGTTATCTCTGTTTGTCCTATTTTCTCGTACACATATAACGTCCCTTGGCAATGAAATGTCAACAAGTATCATTCTGCGTGCCATAGAGTGCCCGTTTCATTTCTGACTTGTGCATATCTGTTGAAAGTACGTATACATATGAAAAACTTACGGTGGAACGCATTGTTGGCTTGTCATGGCTTGTACATGCAACTTCTGGGCTCACTTGAGAAGCGATTAACGTTGTGTCTTGATACAGGTTTGCTGCAATAATTATAACAATAGTCATATTAACAATCATAACAACTAGCCAGATAATATTGTACATATTCTATACGTATTACTATTATGAATAATAATCATATGTACTATCAGATCGCGTAAAAATCTAAGTTATCTCTGTTTGTCCTATTTTCCCGTACACGTATTACGTCCCTTGGCAATGAAATGTCAACAAGTATCATTCTGCGTGCCATAGAGTGCCCGTTTCATTTCTGACTTGTGCATATCTGTTGAAAGTACGTATACACATGAAAAACTTACGGTGGAACGCATTGTTAGCTTGTCATGGCTTGTACATGCAACTTCTGGGCTCACTTGAGAAGCGATTAACGTTGTGTCTTGATACAGGTTTGCTGCAATAATTATAACAAAAGTCATATTAACAATCATAACAACAAGCCAGATAATATTGTACATATTCTTTACGTATTACTATTATGAATAATAATCATATGTACTATCAGATCGCGTAAAAATCTAAGTTATCTCTGTTTGTCCTATTTTCCCGTACACGTATTACGTCCCTTGGCAATGAAATGTCAACAAGTATCATTCTGCGTGCCATAGAGTGCACGTTTCATTTCTGATGTGTGCATATCTGTTGAAAGTGCGTATATACATATGAAAAACTTACGGTGGAACGCATTGTTGGCTTGTCATGGCTTGTACATGCAACTTCTGGGCTCACTTGAAAAGCGATTAACGTTGTTGTCTGATACAGGTTTGCTGCAATATTATAACAATAGTCTATAATAACAATCATAACAACAAGCCAGATATATTGTACCTATTCTATACGTATTACTATTATGAATAATAATCATATGTACTATCAGATCGCGTAAAAATCTAAGTTATCTCTGTTTGTCCTATTTTCTCGTACACATATTACGTCCCTTGGCAATGAAATGTCAACAAGTATCTTTCTGCGTGCCATAGAGTGCCCGTTTCATTTCTGACTTGTGCATATCTGTTGAAAGTACGTATACATATGAAAAACTTACGGTGGAACGCATTGTTGGCTTGTCATGGCTTGTACATGCAACTTCTGGGCTCACTTGAGAAGCGATTAACGTTGTGTCTTGATACAGGTTTGCTGCAATAAATTATAACAATAGTCATATTAACAATCATAACAACTAGCCAGATAATATTGTACATATTCTTTACGTATTACTATTATGAATAATAATCATATGTACTATCAGATCGCGTAAAAATCTAAGTTATCTCTGTTTGTCCTATTTTCCCGTACACGTATTACGTCCCTTGGCAATGAAATGTCAACAAGTATCATTCTGCGTGCCATAGAGTGCCGTTTCATTTCTGACTTGTGCATATCTGTGAAAGTACGTATACATATGAAAAACTTACGGTGGAACGCATTGTTGGCTTGTCATGGCTTGTACATGCAACTTCTGGCTCACTGAGAAGCGATTAACGTTGTGTCTTGATACAGGTTTGCTGCAATAATTATAACAATAGTCATATTAACAATCATAACAACAAGCCAGATAATATTGTACATATTCTTTACGTATTACTATTATGAATAATAATCATATGTACTATCAGATCGCGTAAAAATCTAAGTTATCTCTGTTTGTCCTATTTTCCCGTACACGTATTACGTCCCTTGCAATGATATGTCAACAAGTATCATTCTGCGTGCCATAGAGTGCACGTTTCATTTCTGATGTGTGCATATCTGTTGAAAGTGCGTATACATATGAAAACTTACGATGGAACGCATTGTCGGCTTGTCATGGATTGTACATGCAACTTCTGGGCTCACTTGAAAAGCGATTAACGTTGTGTCTTGATACAGGTTTGCTGCAATAATTATAACAATAGTCATATTAACAATCATAACAACAAGCCAGATAATATTGTACACTTCTATGCGTATTACTATTATGAATAATAATCATATGTACTATCAGATCGCGTAAAAATCTAAGTTATCTGTGTTTGTCCTATTTTCCCGTACACGTATTACGTCCCTTGGCAATGAAATGTCAACAAGTATCATCTGCGTGCCATAGAGTGCACGTTTCATTTCTGACTTGTGCATATATGTTGAAAGTACGTATACATATGAAAAAACTTACGGTGGAAACGCATTGTTGGCTTGTCATGGCTTGTACATGCAACTTCTGGGCTCACTTGAGAAGCGATTAACGTTGTGTCTTGATACAGGTTTGCTGCAATAATTATAACAATAGTCATATTAACAATCATAACAACAAGCCAGATAATATTGTACATATTCTATACGTATTACTATTATGAATAATAATCATATGTACTATCAGATCGCGTAAAAATCTAAGTTATCTCTGTTTGTCCTATTTTCTCGTACACATATAACGTCCCTTGGCAATGAAATGTCAACAAGTATCATTCTGCGTGCCATAGAGTGCCCGTTTCATTTCTGACTTGTGCATATCTGTTGAAAGTACGTATACATATGAAAAACTTACGGTGGAACGCATTGTTGGCTTGTCATGGCTTGTACATGCAACTTCTGGGCTCACTTGAGAAGCGATTAACGTTGTGTCTTGATACAGGTTTGCTGCAATAATTATAACAATAGTCATATTAACAATCATAACAACTAGCCAGATAATATTGTACATATTCTATACGTATTACTATTATGAATAATAATCATATGTACTATCAGATCGCGTAAAAATCTAAGTTATCTCTGTTTGTCCTATTTTCCCGTACACGTATTACGTCCCTTGGCAATGAAATGTCAACAAGTATCATTCTGCGTGCCATAGAGTGCCCGTTTCATTTCTGACTTGTGCATATCTGTTGAAAGTACGTATACACATGAAAAACTTACGGTGGAACGCATTGTTAGCTTGTCATGGCTTGTACATGCAACTTCTGGGCTCACTTGAGAAGCGATTAACGTTGTGTCTTGATACAGGTTTGCTGCAATAATTATAACAAAAGTCATATTAACAATCATAACAACAAGCCAGATAATATTGTACATATTCTTTACGTATTACTATTATGAATAATAATCATATGTACTATCAGATCGCGTAAAAATCTAAGTTATCTCTGTTTGTCCTATTTTCCTGTACACGTATTACGTCCCTTGGCAATGAAATGTCAACAAGTATCATTCTGCGTGCCATAGAGTGCACGTTTCATTTCTGATGTGTGCATATCTGTTGAAAGTGCGTATACATATGAAAAACTTACGGTGGAACGCATTGTTGGCTTGTCATGGCTTGTACATGCAACTTCTGGGCTCACTTGAAAAGCGATTAACGTTGTGTCTTGATACAGGTTTGCTGCAATAATTATAACAATAGTCATATTAACAATCATAACAACAAGCCAGATAATATTGTACCTATTCTATACGTATTACTATTATGAATAATAATCATATGTACTATCAGATCGCGTAAAAATCTAAGTTATCTCTGTTTGTCCTATTTTCTCGTACACATATTACGTCCCTTGGCAATGAAATGTCAACAAGTATCTTTCTGCGTGCCATAGAGTGCCCGTTTCATTTCTGACTTGTGCATATCTGTTGAAAGTACGTATACATATGAAAAACTTACGGTGGAACGCATTGTTGGCTTGTCATGGCTTGTACATGCAACTTCTGGGCTCACTTGAGAAGCGATTAACGTTGTGTCTTGATACAGGTTTGCTGCAATAATTATAACAATAGTCATATTAACAATCATAACAACTAGCCAGATAATATTGTACATATTCTTTACGTATTACTATTATGAATAATAATCATATGTACTATCAGATCGCGTAAAAATCTAAGTTATCTCTGTTTGTCCTATTTTCCCGTACACGTATTACGTCCCTTGGCAATGAAATGTCAACAAGTATCATTCTGCGTGCCATAGAGTGCCCGTTTCATTTCTGACTTGTGCATATCTGTTGAAAGTACGTATACATATGAAAAACTTACGGTGGAACGCATTGTTGGCTTGTCATGGCTTGTACATGCAACTTCTGGGCTCACTTGAGAAGCGATTAACGTTGTGTCTTGATACAGGTTTGCTGCAATAATTATAACAATAGTCATATTAACAATCATAACAACAAGCCAGATAATATTGTACATATTCTTTACGTATTACTATTATGAATAATAATCATATGTACTATCAGATCGCGTAAAAATCTAAGTTATCTCTGTTTGTCCTATTTTCCCGTACACGTATTACGTCCCTTGGCAATGATATGTCAACAAGTATCATTCTGCGTGCTATAGAGTGCACGTTTCATTTCTGATGTGTGCATATCTGTTGAAAGTGCGTATACATATGAAAAACTTACGATGGAACGCATTGTCGGCTTGTCATGGATTGTACATGCAACTTCTGGGCTCACTTGAAAAGCGATTAACGTTGTGTCTTGATACAGGTTTGCTGCAATAATTATAACAATAGTCATATTAACAATCATAACAACAAGCCAGATAATATTGTACACATTCTATGCGTATTACTATTATGAATAATAATCATATGTACTATCAGATCGCGTAAAAATCTAAGTTATCTGTGTTTGTCCTATTTTCCCGTACACGTATTACGTCCCTTGGCAATGAAATGTCAACAAGTATCATTCTGCGTGCCATAGAGTGCACGTTTCATTTCTGACTTGTGCATATATGTTGAAAGTACGTATACATATGAAAAACTTACGGTGGAACGCATTGTTGGCTTGTCATGGCTTGTACATGCAACTTCTGGGCTCACTTGAGAAGCGATTAACGTTGTGTCTTGATACAGGTTTGCTGCAATAATTATAACAATAGTCATATTAACAATCATAACAACAAGCCAGATAATATTGTACATATTCTATACGTATTACTCTTATGAATAATAATCATATGTACTATCAGATCGCGTAAAAATCTAAGTTATCTCTGTTTGTCCTATTTTCCCGTACACGTATTACGTCCCTTGGCAATGAAATGTCAACAAGTATCATTCTGCGTGCCATAGAGTGCCCGTTTCATTTCTGACTTGTGCATATCTGTTGAAAGTACGTATACATATGAAAAACTTACGGTGGAACGCATTGTTGGCTTGTCATGGCTTGTACATGCAACTTCTGGGCTCACTTGAGAAGCGATTAACGTTGTGTCTTGATACAGGCTTGCTGCAATAATTATAACAATAGTCATATTAACAATCATAACAACAAGCCAGATAATATTGTACATATTCTATACGTATTACTATTATGAATAATAATCATATGTACTATCAGATCGCGTAAAAATCTAAGTTATCTCTGTTCTCCTATTTTCCCGTACACGTATTTCGTCCCTTGGCAATGAAATGTCAACAAGTATCATTCTGCGTGCCATAGAGTGCACGTTTCATTTCTGACTTGTGCATATCTGTTGAAAGTACGTATACATATGAAAAACTTACGGTGGAACGCATTGTTGGCTTGTCATGGCTTGTACATGCAACTTCTGGGCTCACTTGAAAAGCGATTAACGTTGTGTCTTGATACAGGTTTGCTGCAATAATTATAACAATAGTCATATTAACAATCATAACAACAAGCCAGATAATATTGTACATATTCTATACGTATTACTATTATGAATAATAATCATATGTACTATCAGATCGCGTAAAAATCTAAGTTATCTCTGTTTGTCCTATTTTCTCGTACACATATAACGTCCCTTGGCAATGAAATGTCAACAAGTATCATTCTGCGTGCCATAGAGTGCCCGTTTCATTTCTGACTTGTGCATATCTGTTGAAAGTACGTATACATATGAAAAACTTACGGTGGAACGCATTGTTGGCTTGTCATGGCTTGTACATGCAACTTCTGGGCTCACTTGAGAAGCGATTAACGTTGTGTCTTGATACAGGTTTGCTGCAATAATTATAACAATAGTCATATTAACAATCATAACAACTAGCCAGATAATATTGTACATATTCTATACGTATTACTATTATGAATAATAATCATATGTACTATCAGATCGCGTAAAAATCTAAGTTATCTCTGTTTGTCCTATTTTCCCGTACACGTATTACGTCCCTTGGCAATGAAATGTCAACAAGTATCATTCTGCGTGCCATAGAGTGCCCGTTTCATTTCTGACTTGTGCATATCTGTTGAAAGTACGTATACACATGAAAAACTTACGGTGGAACGCATTGTTAGCTTGTCATGGCTTGTACATGCAACTTCTGGGCTCACTTGAGAAGCGATTAACGTTGTGTCTTGATACAGGTTTGCTGCAATAATTATAACAAAAGTCATATTAACAATCATAACAACAAGCCAGATAATATTGTACATATTCTTTACGTATTACTATTATGAATAATAATCATATGTATTATCAGATCGCGTAAAAATCTAAGTTATCTCTGTTTGTCCTATTTTCCCGTACACGTATTACGTCCCTTGGCAATGAAATGTCAACAAGTATCATTCTGCGTGCCATAGAGTGCACGTTTCATTTCTGATGTGTGCATATCTGTTGAAAGTGCGTATACATATGAAAAACTTACGGTGGAACGCATTGTTGGCTTGTCATGGCTTGTACATGCAACTTCTGGGCTCACTTGAAAAGCGATTAACGTTGTGTCTTGATACAGGTTTGCTGCAATAATTATAACAATAGTCATATTAACAATCATAACAACAAGCCAGATAATATTGTACATATTCTATACGTATTACTATTATGAATAATAATCATATGTACTATCAGATCGCGTAAAAATCTAAGTTATCTCTGTTTCTCCTATTTTCTCGTACACATATTACGTCCCTTGGCAATGAAATGTCAACAAGTATCTTTCTGCGTGCCATAGAGTGCCCGTTTCATTTCTGACTTGTGCATATCTGTTGAAAGTACGTATACATATGAAAAACTTACGGTGGAACGCATTGTTGGCTTGTCATGGCTTGTACATGCAACTTCTGGGCTCACTTGAGAAGCGATTAACGTTGTGTCTTGATACAGGTTTGCTGCAATAATTATAACAATAGTCATATTAACAATCATAACAACTAGCCAGATAATATTGTACATATTCTTTACGTATTACTATTATGAATAATAATCATATGTACTATCAGATCGCGTAAAAATCTAAGTTATCTCTGTTTGTCCTATTTTCCCGTACACGTATTACGTCCCTTGGCAATGAAATGTCAACAAGTATCATTCTGCGTGCCATAGAGTGCCCGTTTCATTTCTGACTTGTGCATATCTGTTGAAAGTACGTATACATATGAAAAACTTACGGTGGAACGCATTGTTGGCTTGTCATGGCTTGTACATGCAACTTCTGGGCTCACTTGAGAAGCGATTAACGTTGTGTCTTGATACAGGTTTGCTGCAATAATTATAACAATAGTCATATTAACAATCATAACAACAAGCCAGATAATATTGTACATATTCTTTACGTATTACTATTATGAATAATAATCATATGTACTATTAGATCGCGTAAAAATCTAAGTTATCTCTGTTTGTCCTATTTTCCCGTACACGTATTA
>JAWPHD010026098.1:0-14224 GCA_037043455.1 Cyrtodaria siliqua | reverse complement strand
TGACATTGTGAGCATCTGGGTTATTAACTTCAGACGTTTCCGGTTCACCAGATTTGGAGTACATGTGATCAAGAAGTATTCCTTTCAGATCTGACCCATTCACTATAGAGGTTTCCGTATTTTCAAAGTTACAATTTACATTAGTACGGCTTTCACTTTTTCTTTCTAAAGATGATTTTGAGGACTTTTCAATGACTTTATGAACTTCGTGATCTAATAAAGACTTGAAAAACGTAAACTGAGGACTGTCTGTAGTTTTAGAGCTATTAGTGAAGTCAGAAAGTCTTTCCGTCGAAGTGCCTATTACTTGCTCTGCAACTTCTTTTGATATTTCACTATCATCCTCTACTTCCATTTTTAGGTCACACTGATCAATTGATTCCGTCTCAGAACAACTGTCCTTGGTTCTTTGTCCGTCATTTGAAATGTCATAAGTTTGGCTATTTTCATTAGTGTCAGTGTTTGCTCGAGCCTTATCATCATCACCTTCTCCTTTAACAACTGGCAAATTTGGTTTTAAATTGTCAGTCTCTGTGGCAGTATTCAGTTCTTCACCGGTTTTTGTATCATGCTCATCAGGCTCGATGCTAGTAAGGGAGACTTTACAATAAAATGGCGGTTCATCTATTTCTATTTTTATGTCCATTGCATCAACTGCACCTGTTAAATTGTCCTTATCCAATTTATTAGACATGTGTTCCCTTTTTGAGTCAATCAAATTCTTCGCAATTTTGTGTACGCTAAATTTGTCATCTTTCAACTTAGTGAGATCTGTTTGAACATCTTTACACTCACCATTTTCTTCTTCAACGTTATTTTCAACAGTCAAATTACTTTCAATTGTTTCAACCTTAATATCATGACCATCTTTACCAGATTCATTTCCAGAACAACATCCGACTTTATCTGAAATTGTTTCATGCTCATGAATGTTTACAAAATTGGGTGCAGACACCTCTTTGTTAGTTTGGGATTCAATGTCTAAGTTGAATCCTTTGATTTTGCCACCATTTTTATCCGATCTGTCAATTGCTGAACTAATAGTATTATTCTGACTCGTTCCTATTTCCATATCCATCACTTCATCGCCACTCTCATGTTCTTCTTCAAACATACTTTTTGGTTCATTTGAATGTGCCTGAAATTTATCTCCGGTAACTTTGTTTTCATTTTCATTTCCAATTTTATGACCATTATCTTTCAATTCATTTTTACTCATTCCAGTTTCCATATCCATCACTGCATCGCCACTTTCATGTTCCTCGTCAATCTGACTTTTTGGTTCATTTGGATTTTCCTCAAATGTATCTCTGGTTACTTCTTTTGCATTTCCAATTTTATGATTGTTATCTTTCATTTCATTCTTACTTATTCCTGTTTCCATATTCATCACTTCATCCCCACTTTCATGTTCTTCAAAAATGGTATCTGGTTCTGGAAGATTATCTAAGTACTTAGCCAAGGCCGTGTCTTCTGCAACTTTTGGCTGCATTACTTTTTTCAGCTCATTTTGAAATAACTTTGTTATCTCAGCATCCTTCCAACCAAAAAAGGGTTTTCCCTTTTTCTTATTGTTTTCTGCTCGTAGCCATATTCTTTGTTTTTTGTTTTTTTCTCTCCTTTCCTTCAATCTCTGTTGCTTCTCTCTTTCCTTCTTTTCTTGTGGTGTCTCGTCACTCTCATAATTGGTATCATCAACCGCATTTTCGAAATCATCCATGTCCATTTCAGACGTGAATACAACATTCCCGCTTTTCTTGGCTCTCTCCTCACTGTTTCTTTCAGCTGGACTTTCAACGATTTGTGATCTTTTGCCACCAATGGCTGTTGCAATAAATGGAATGTCCGTCTTTCTACTTTCAACTTTCACTGAGTCTATGTTTGAACCAGTATCAAAAATATTCTCAGGTAAAACATTAAGTCTGTCGATTTCTTGATCTTCAATGAACTTTCCTAGTTCTCCAATACCTGCTGCTTCACTACGACTTCCCAGTTCCTGTGCATTAACTACACATGGAATAAACTTCTCAACAATCACTGAACATACATACACACCCGATTTTATATTGTTTTTTAAATAGGGAAGCATAATCCGAGATATTTGTTCACCGACTCTGAATGGGTCACCATTCCCTCTTGCGTATGTATTTGACGTGTGAGTTACATTTTCTATATTAGCCATTGGCCTTTTCACAAACTTGCGAGACATTTTTGCCTTCTTAGCAACTGTTTCTCCTTGTCCTGGTTTAGGAACACCTCTTGCGATTGCTCCAGCTTTTCTAGTCAACAGAATGTCAGAATAATTTATTGTTTCCATTTCTGGATAGATTTTATTATGCAGTGCACCAACCCCACCTATTGATGGTGCAGTGACCTTGTCTGATGTCTGAGACTGTATAAAGGCGGCAGCCTGGTTCGCTTCATTATTTATCCCAGATTGTTCAGGAAATACTCCTGATTGTTTAGCAAGTACTCTCGATTGTTTCTTGTCACTGACAGTGACATTTCCAAGTATCGCTGCTGGTACAAGAGTTCTTGTTGTGTTGTCAAAAATATATTTCTTACAAACCGAGCTATGACTTTTTAGATGGGGTTCAATCTCTTTGGTTCGTATCTTTCTCAGACATATTCCGCATGTATACAGATCACTGACAGGTGCCTGAACTGAGCCCAGTACCCCTATAAACTCTGATAACATCTGTTCTTTAGATGCCATTTTGGATCGCTTTCACACCTCACCACTTGCCTATACAACTCCCACTGCTACATGTACATATTTCTATTCTGCCAATGCATTTTTGGCACATTCTGAAATAAACAGAAAACACAGATGAATTTTTATCATTGTCCCACATTTTGTAGAAAAAAGTAATGTCTATTACAAAATATAGAAAATGTTTGTTTAAATAAAGTTCTATGTGAAAACTGGCATTTATTGCCGATTTTTATTAACTAAAACTCTTTACACATGCACATCTATTTGTTTGTATTGTGCAAGATTTAGAAACAATGATATTCAACTGTATTTTCTATCCTTCAAACTGTTTAAAATGCCAAATCAGCAATGCTCCAAGGACAGGATAGTTTGATGACACAAGCCTATGGAATCAAACTGAATCCGGTCTCTACTATTTTGAAAAATACTTGCCTTGACGAGCCAAGTTAAATTTTGATACATGTATCTTCAACAATTAAGTTTGCTAAGCGATAATTAGCATTTTTTTAATGAGATGCCTCGCTCTGATACTAAATTTACTGGAACAAATCACGCCAGTATTTAATAACTGTGTGATAAACCAGAATGTACATCGGCAGTGAACAGTGGGGGAAAATATATATGCATATTCAAACTGCTATTTTAATAATTAAGAAAGATTGATATAATTTAAACTAGAACGAATTTGATGGCGTGCCATTGCAAAATACCCACGTTTCTTCACACAGGTCTATTCCCTTTATCCCTGTATCCATTTTACATGTAATTGTTTTGATCTTTCTTTGATACTCAGATCAGAAATAGAATTATTTATGATTTTCTATATACAACATGTAAATGAATAAATAATGTTTAGGGTCAGGTGTGTAAAATTCCACTCGCCCGCTTGTCCAACACAACAAATTTGAGTGCAGGGTGAGAGACATTTTCTAGTATTTTAATACAATTTTGTGTTATTCAGCATTCAAAATAACAATACTGAAAATAAGGGCAAGTTGCTTTTTTGATAATTTTACACCCCTGAGGGTATTTGTGTATTTGAACTGTTGACCCCTATCCCAGAGTCCCATGGTGACCATGGAGCAAATTATACTGATAATCCCAAAATCATTACATTTTACTGAGAAAGAAAAAAAGATATTTGACCAAATTTACCCCTCTCCAACAATCCCCCCACCCCACACACATACCCAGCCCCACAGTATATATATACACACTGTAATCCCTTCATCAAAATGTTCATTGAGACATAATTAAAAAAAATACCCGTTATCCTCCACCTACCACCAACCCCAGGGAAGACATCCGAGTTTTAAATAATAAATCATTTGACATGCTGTGTATCTCTTTCATAGTCGACTATTATACCAATTAATGTGCAAAGTCTGAAAAACAAGAGTTGCGCGTAACATGGTGTCTCGCCTAAAGTCCATCATACATGTTTCAAGCAATCTTCATCTTGACAAAATCGAGGGTTTATAGTAATGGTCAAACTCATTATTCAGTAGGTTAGCATTCATAGTTTTCCTTAACACATCTTCATCTTGCCACAAGGAACGTCGTTATCCATGACCAATAACTCTCTTTCATTTCGGCAGAGTTATACAGCCTTTTAAAGCTTGTATTAGAATATCAGTATTAAAGGGACACTATTCATAAATAAAAATATTTAGAGCCACCCCAGAGAGAGAGGAAGAAAGAATTTTTTATTTGTTTAGTAACATATTTATTTCCAGAATCTTTACGTTTTGGATATAGAGAAATGAAAAGTCCACTTAAATACATGTACCGTCTGAAGAAGATATCACTGGAATATTCAGTATTGTAGCTGTGTAATGTCGTCAACATAATTATAGATGTATATTGTGCTTTATAATCTCAAAGTGACAGGGTCCCTTTAAACAGATAAATTCTTTTGGATTTAGATACAAGTGTAAATATATTTAAAGAAAATCTTGAAATTGATCTTAAATTGGTTGTTAAATTTGGTTTATTAAATGTTTGTCAACATATACATATAGGTTATTTTGACTTGCTGTACAAATGATGCAATTATCCAGTTTGTCAAATTGTATTGTTTCACAAAATGACATTTTAATCTAAGGGTATCATGTTTTATCAAGAAATGTCAGCCGAATTAATGTGATGTTGCTGCTGGCATTGCAATAGCAATTAACACTGGCTATAACAAAACCGATGACAGATTTAGATTCAGCCTCAAAAATACCTCAGAAACATATACTTTATATTGGGCTACCTCAAAGGGGAAAAAATAAAACACTGAAGTGCCGAATTTCTAAAAATAGCCCATAACAAATTGAATTTTGGGAGGTGCTCTAAGTAAAAAAAAAAAATGTTTCGGATTTGGCTTGATGCAGCCAGGGAACCAGAAAATGTGTCAATATGTTAAAAGTTTTAGACACGGACACTCATTTACATTTCAAACTCGTACTAATATAAAAAGAATCATATGTGTTGTGTCCCTGACACTGTCTCTGCTTTGCTTAGTACTGGTCTACCTAGGAAGACATTGAGAGTGATTAACAATCCATACAAAATAAGTAAGTTCAAACTAATATGAAAAGAGTTATTGCAAATGAATTTGGTGGTCTGTACTGTAACACAATACAATAGTAATTATATTTGACAGTTTAATCTCCATTTCTGTTTGTAATGTCTGTATTTATAAGACATAAAACCAACACTGTTGTTCTATAGTGACTATGCCCCTTTAATCCCATAAAGCAAGTAACATGTGATATATATATATACAGGCAATCTACTACTACATATTATGTATCCTGATATTGTAGCAACACTGTACCCAATGTATACAACACTACATCTCTCCCTTTTTTTAGAAGTTCATTTCTCTGAAGTTTATTAAATTCATTCTGTATAATCTAAAGATTGTTTTAGAGTATAACTATTTTTTTCTGAAAATCCCCCTTTTTTTTAAGAAGTCTGAATCAACGAAATTCCAGTTAATAGTTCACTTAAAGTTTATTAATTAACAGCTCGTTATTTTGTCTGTGAAACGAAAACAAACGACTGGCATGGTATTTATCTAGTGTTGATAAATCTCCTGCTGAGTTAATTTGAAACAAAAGCAAATATAAAGGGTAAACTTTTGCTGGTGTATCAAATTACCCATCTGCAGTAGCCATATAAAGTAAGTAATTATGTTCCTGTCAAACCTTATAAAACTCACACTGATATGTGCAGAGATAGAAATGTGCATGTATTTAAAACAGAAGCGAAATATAGTTTATGGATGGCTAAGAGTAAGAACAATGTCCAGTGGCAGTGAGTTTAGATATGAAATCTGGTACTCCACAATTTTATATTGCTCAACATAGTCAAATTTGAAATTTGGAGATGTTACATGTATTGTGAAATTTGGAGACGGTACATGTAGAGACAACTGACCTTGATACAGGGTCATCTGGAGGCTGAAAGTTATTGGAATAAAAACATTGACCAGTTATGTTATACCGGTATATGAAATTTGAACACTACTCTATAGGACAAAAAAGTAAAATAATTTAACGCACATTTTAACACAGTTTTTGAAGACGGTACATGTATATAAGTGACCCGTGGTCAGTTGGAGAGCTGGAAGTTATTGGTATTAAGGACAATGACAAGGAGATTATATATGAAATTTGAACACTCTGCTCCAAAGAACCAGAAAGTTATAAGAATTTAACACATTTTTTTTGGAGACGGTACGTATGTATTTAAGCGGCAACTGACCTAAACACAGGGTCAGTTGGAGGTTGTAATAAGAAGACCAATAACCTGTGATGTTATATATGAAATTTGAACTCTACTCCAAAGGACTCAGACTACAAAGTTATAAGAACTTTAACGCAATTACATTTGTCTGTATCATATATATAGTTTGTATTCAATATATATATATTTTGGAGTAACGTATATATTTGTCTGTATCATATATATTTTTGTAATCAACAGATATATTTTACACACAACGTATATATTTATCTTACAACCTATAGTCACGTATGGCGCCTCAAACGTTCGCGCAGACGCTCATAATTATCGATGTAAAAATACCAGTTTTTACTAAAAAATAGTCTGAAGCGTCTGATAACCTGGACTGCTATTCACGGAATTTTCAGGTCAGATAAATCGTTTTAAAGATTTGTTTATCGGACTATGTATCCGTAGCAGTTTGATAGTCTGTACGAAAAAGTTATAGCCTCGGGCTCGGACTATGCGTTAATTTCGCAGACTGGGTCATAGATGAAATCCATGCGTCCAAAAAGATGCACTACCCAAGACACACAAGTTACTATGTCAAAATAGAATGTTTTGTCTTCCAAAGATTAAGCTATAAACTAGGTTTAAAGTGCATAATTATAGTTCATGGGAAAGTGATGTAAATGTAACAAAGTTATCTGCCCTTTGCTTGGAAAGTCACACCCACATTTGCTTTTTGACATGTTGTGATGTACTACGCAAGAAACAACTATAAGCGAAGTTTGAAAGGACTAATGCATAAAGTTTGTGAGAAAGTGACCTCATTCTGTATAATCTAAAGATTGTTTTAGAGTATAACTATTTTTTTCTGAAAATCCCCCTTTTTTTTAAGAAGTCTGAATCAACGAAATTCCAGTTAAGGCCTTTTTTTTTTAATAACTTGGTTTACGGATTTTTTCTGAAAAAATTACGTCAGGAGGTCGAAATAAAAATAAAAATAAAATTACTCAGGGGAAATTGAGAGAAAAAATTGCAAGCAAATATTGACGTTTTAAGTCAAAAAGGGGGAGGGAATCAAAAATCGAACATCACTTTTCGTAGATCCCTATCGAAATCCATGTTTAATAGCATAGTTTAGATAACCGAGCATGTCCTTGATACGAGTGGGGAAAAAAAATATTAAAAAAAAAAATAAAAAAAAAAATAAAAAAAAATAAAATAAAAAAAAATAAAAAAAATTGAAAAGTACAATTTTATTTTTTTTCCAAAACGGGAAAATTAGACTCGGCGGATCCGTAAACCAAGTCATTAAAAAAAAAAGGCCTAATAGTTCACTTAAAGTTTATTAATTAACAGCTCGTTATTTTGTCTGTGAAACGAAATTCAAATGTTGAAGGTAAAAATTATTAAGTTATCTGCCCTTTCTTTGGAGGCTCAAGGTCACATCCACAATTTTCGAGAAGAATCAACATCATGTCATGCTGATCATTTTAGAAAAAGTCTCATATTAATATCCCTTATAGTTTTCAAGAAGTAGTCGTTACAAACATGTTTTTTAAGAATCTATTTTAGCCGTGGCGGCCATCTTAAATTTCCAGCCAACCTGAACTTTTGCTAGGATCAATTAGACATCAAGAGCAACATGCCTGTGAAGTTCCATGAGAATCCGTCATGTAGTTTCAGAGGAGAAGTCGCTACAAGATTTTATTATATAACTCGATGAAAGCAAATGTTTAATGTTGATGCCGAACGTCGGTGGTTCTACCCAGGTGCCCGCCCGTTCACGAAAATTGCCCGGAGGGGCACCTGGGGTCTTCCTCCACCAGTTGAAGCTGGAAAGTCGCCATATGACCTTAGCTGTTGGTGCGACTATAAAATCCAATTCAATTCAATTCAATGTAATGTTGAATCAAAATAATTTTCATCATGCTGATAATTTTAGAAAAAGTCCCATATCAAGATCATTTATAGTTTTCAACAAGAGGTCAATGACCTTGAAGCTCTACTGGCAGGTTCTGAAAGCTAGATCAGCATTCCTGTGAAGTTTCATGAAAATCTGTCAAGTAGTTTCAGAGGTGTAGTCGCTACAAGTTTTTACTAGTATATAAATCTATGTACTGGCAGCCATGTTTAATGTCGAATTTGACAAGGACCAACATCATGTCAGTAAAGGTTCCAAATCAATGTCACTTATGGTTTTTGAGAAGTAGTCGCCAAAACATTGTATCTTTAAAATCTATTTTTAGCCGTGGCGGCCATCTTGAATTTCCGGCCGACCTGAAGTTTTGCTAGGATTAACTAGACATCAAGAGCAACATTCCTGTGAAGTTTCATGAAAAACCATCAAGTACTTTCAGATGCAAGTTTTGCTCTTTTGCGTGCTAGGTGTTTGATGTTTTTGTAATGTTCCTCGTCTTTTGATCTGTTTGATGTGCGTTGCTTTTTGTACAACCTATGCTATCACGTTTTCTGCACAGGCGTTTTAGTTCTCGTGGGGAGTTTGTCTGTGTCATTTTGGTTGGCACAAACTTCTGGCATGCTGTATCTAGTGTGTTTGCGAAGTCATTCCAGAGATCTTCGGTTTTGAGTGTGTCATATCTTTGGGATTATAACCTGATGTTAATCAAGTATCATGGACTTCATCCCATCCCAGTCAGCCCTTTTGTATAAGGATTCTGGATATCTGTCTGGGTTTCTGAGGTTTTAGTTTGGTAGAAACATTAACATCTATTTGGATGGTGTCATGATCACTTAAGCCTGGTATGGTTGTGGTTTTGTTTATGAGTGTGGGGTTGTTTGTGAGAAAGAGATCAATGTGTTTGTCTCTGGTGGGTGTTTTGACCATCTGTTGTAAATTGCTGTCGTTTAGTGTGTTAATGAAATCCCTATAGTAGGTTGAGTGTTCAGTCTGGAGTGGGGGACATTTTCTCTCAGCCCATTTTGGGCATGTTGAAATCACCTCCAACCCATACGTTTGTGTTTGCTTTTGTGGCAAGTTCTAGTGATTTGCAGAATTCAAGTGAGCTGTGTGGGTCGTGTTCATGTTGTTTATAGTATCCTTTGAGTTCTATTATTAACCACAGGTTTTCAGTCTGTGCGATACTCTATGATTTCTTGTGCTATTATCGAATCCTGGACTGCGATAAATACGCCGCCCCATTTTGACCTATTCTATCTCTTTTGTAAGGCGTGTAACCAAAGTTAAGATCAAAGATCTCATTGTCGAAGTGTTTGGGCTTTAGCCAGGATTCAGTGCCTGTTATGATGTCTGTTTTTGTTGAGTTGACCAAGTTTTCAGATTTTTATTTCTTGTCTACTATTGATCTGCAATTTATGACCAGCACTTTTAGTGACCTTTTGATTTTGTTTTGTTGAGATATTTTTGGCTGGGTTGCTTTTTGTTCTGAGATTGGTGTTGAAGTATGTGTATGTTGTGTTGTTTCGATGGGTGTGTAGCTAAGACTTTCATATGGGTTTGTTGTTTCGAATGAGTCTAGGCTACGCATTAGGTTGGATGCAACATTAATGTTATCGCAAGCCAGGCATTGCTAGACACTGGATTTGTTGTTTCCAAGTCTGTTGTAAATGCTGTCAGTTATGTTTTGACATTTGACTCCTTTGCAGGTCCATGTAACAGGGGGTATGACAACTTCCACATGGGAAGATTGTCGAATTGTTTCCATCTAGTACTACTTCACTTGTACTTGCGTTGGTCCGGGGTTTGACGAGACATCAAGGGACACGGTCAGTAGGAGGGCAATAAGGAAAAGGAATATACTTCAAACACTTTTACCTTTGTCTCTGCTTAATGACTCAAGTAGAGATTGCTTGTTTAGGTGTCTGGTTAGGTTTGTGCCCCCTCCTCCAATATTCATATAAATTATTCATAACTTTCACATGACGTCATCAAAATAATTAGACCAATCAGTGATCAATAAAATAAAAGACCTCCACATTCTGGTAGGGGCTAAACTAGGTGTTTATAGTTGGTGCTCAACTGACTTTAACCCTTTATAAAACTAGTTTGTAGTGATAATTATATTAAAAGCTTTATTTTTGCGTACATCTATGTATCTTCTTTTGGTGTTGTCTGATTTTAAAACGCCAATATGTATACATTTAATTTAAATCATGGACTAATATTTTTCATTTTTCATACAGAGAATGAGGATAAAGTCCGAGTAAACCCCTTTATTTTCACCTACTGAATATTTTAACCTACCGGAAGTGAAAATTATGAATTATTACTTAATTTACCTTCATATTTCTTAATACGGGCAAAGCTTCGGCCGTATCGGGCAGAGCCCGACTATAGATAATTACGTATATATTCAAATATACAGATTTTTTTTTTTCTATAAGCTATGAACGCTTTTTTCCTTCAAATAAATGGGTTTGTTGGGAGCCACCATCTTGGATCACGTACAATAACTCCACGCATAACGAGATTTAGTTTCGTCAACGTCAGTTTGTTATGGGAAACACCTCCGACATCACGATATAACCTCACGACGGCGTCAACAATTATGTGACGTTACCCGCAATTTTGGTAATAAGATTTCCCCGAACAACGTCAGCGTTCATTGTAGAATAAGATATATATATATTCAAAAAGGACGAACATCACTAATGATGTGCGTATAAATGCAACGTGGGAATTGGGACAGTGCAGGGACTTACTTTGTCAAAACTTTATTAATATCAGAATATCAGAATTACTTTAAAGGCGTAGATCTATATCTAATTATTAATATGAGTTGTCAACGTCAGGCTGTAGTAGAACGACTGCCGGACATTAGTGACATTACTCGGCTGAAGAACAAGATTTAGATCATGAATCAACTTGAAAATTTAGAAATAAAAAAAAATGCATGGTTACTCTCGTCTCTTTTTTTTTTTTAAAGATCGTTCTGCTCTTTTTTGCCTCATCAAAATGAATTAATATCTAGTATAGCAGATCTTTAGTATACAATACAAAAAAATGCCAATGAATATATATTATACACTTAAAATCTTAAATACACGTAACAGTTTCCTCAAATTCGACATGTGTTTAGTCTGACCACAGAAACATTAACTGCAACTACCTTAGACTTACATGTATACTCCCTCAAATACCAGAACATATATACTCAAGTCTGGAACTGACAAATTTCTCAGGTATCCACCTGCTGCCTAGACTGATAAACAACAGACTCCCAGCCAAATTCGGCATTCCGACGGCTCACAAAGTACATATCGATGATAGATGTCGAATGGTTTACCGGCATTTGTCAGTTTTATCAGGACTAAACACATTCCAAGAAAAAAACGTCTTAGATTGGAAGAGTGAGGAGAAGAAGAAAAAGAAGAACACAATGTGGAATGTATTCAAGGCAATCGGTATTTAAATATCGATGTACAGGGCAATGTAAAATACATTTTTTAATAGCACAAGCATGGCCCTAAAAAGCAAGCAATACAGGAATTCATTGTGTAAACAAATCTTACAAGAATGGAAATACTAGAAGGATTTGGATTCAGTTAAGTACGCTTGCAACTTCATTTAATCAAACGTATACTTCAACCATCGTTGTATACACACGAGCAGAGAGACCTATTACATCTCTGCCACTGGTGACATTATTTTATATTTTATACTCCATTTGATTGGAGTATAATGGAGTATAATGTAATGTCACCAGTTGGACCTATGAGACATCGAATTAGACACATGGTTAACAGGAAGGTTGCCTGAATGTTATTTACACATGCTCTGTGAAATATTGAAAATGAGTGGAGTGCATTTAGGTGCATTTATATATATGTAAATGGAAATGTCATTTTTTTTTTTTTTGTCTTTTGAAAATTGTGCTCCAGCATCCCACCCTCCGCCCCCACCCCGCTTCTCCCTAATCTCAAATCACGTCTCCGCCCCTGACAAATGAGAACGTTACTTATAAGGAAAACAGTCAACGTCTGGTCGTGGTTTTGCCCGTCACATATAGGTAGTACCTAGTTCATAGTTTAATGTATCACACATTTGTGAGACTAGACAGCTGACATGACGTCCCTACAGTAGACCTCCGGAAGGATTAAGGATTACTGGCAGGCAGACTTAGTAATTAGATGCCTCTCGGATACAACTTTGCATCGTGTGATTATTTTACCCTATCACCGTTTGACCTAATTCTACATTGTAACTACTTTTACGGTTTATTTGTTCCGGTCCAACGAAACACATCTATGCTTTTGAATAATATTGTTAATAAAGCTACCTTTTACCACCATTCAATTGTTTTCTCTTCAGAACGTTGACAGATCTTCACTGCGCAGAACAACAGACGCCGAGTTGGAATTTTAGACTGCGCCGCACTATTTTTCCGTAACTACGGAAAGTATCGAACTAATTTCCGGAATGTACTTGACCTATCAAATCATTGAGTTTCACTCGATTTTTGTCGGAAAAGCGGACAGTGGGCACTCGAAATTCATCTCGGATCTGCCTCGTCGGATTCCGTCACATATAGTTACTGTAGCAAATATACTCGTACAAAGCCCTGTTTCATATTATTAAACATGTTCCATCACAGGGGGTCGGCACCGTTAATATGTATACTTAGTAATATGGGTTTTCGATTTTTGGGGTTTTAGGACTCTATACAAAACCATTTAAACACCATCCCAATACCGTGCCGACCCCCTGTATGTATACTTAGTAATATGGGTTTTCGATTTTTGGGGTTTTAGGACTCTATACAAAACCATTTAAACACCATCCCAACACCGTGCCGACCCCCTGTGTGTTCAATGCGATGAAGAAAGAATGAATGAATGAATGAATGAATGAATGAATGAATGAATGAATGAATCAATTAATTGTTTTACCGTTAACACATCATAAAAATTATTAGACAGCAAACTCATCAATCTCTACCCAGAGTACACTCGTTCCTCATTTGACTCAAAGCAGGGCTTTATATGATTATAATTATCGAAACGGTTAGGTCACGTGATTGTTCAAAACAAGTTATGAAGATGTTAAATCCTTTTTACGTGATCTGCAAAGAAAACATATAGACCTAACTATATTAAATAATTAAAAAAATAAAGCGTTATGAGTTTTTTTTGTTTTTTTTTTAGTAATTTCGAAATGTTTACCTATGCGTATCGATTGAGAAGAACTAGCCTTGGTCACCGGCCCGCTTCTGATTTCTTCGTTACGCTATGCTACAGGATCCAGAACCAGGCCTGGGGAAAATAGGACGTTTAAAATCGCCCTCTCGTTTTGGGCGATTTTGGAGAGATTTTGAGAGATTCAATGAGACTTTCAAGAGGGTCGCAAAGGGGAGGGGGGAGGGGGGTGTTCACGTGATCACGTAAAATAAAAACAAGGATCACGTCTTCACGTCTTCACGTGAAAATAGCAGAACTTTCACATTTCACGTTAAATATAAATGTACTACCGAGACCATCATACAAATAGTAATAGATTTGGAATCCAGTCAAGGGAGACCATTTTTGTCAGCAAACTGTATTAGACTAGTTCCAGGCTGACCAGTGCTACTTGTAATTTAGTGAGCTATGTCAGTGAAACTGTCGGCATACCACCAGTCTATACTGCCTATACTGTATCTGATACACGACTCGGCTGATTGTAGTGTCCCCGGGGATTCCTCGTGCCAGATGTTCGCGCAAGTACATAAGTTCAGCTCTCGGGGAGGCTCGGGGAGAAGGAGGGACACTAAGAAGACTGAAAAGGACTAAAAATTCACGTTTCACGTCACCATATCACGCGATCAC
>JAWPHD010026097.1:0-14225 GCA_037043455.1 Cyrtodaria siliqua | reverse complement strand
GAAATGTCAACAAGTATCATTCTGCGTGCCATAGAGTGCCAGTTTCATTTCTGACTTGTGCATATCTGTTGAAAGTACGTATACATATGAAAAACTTACGGTGGAACGCATTGTTGGCTTGTCATGGCTTGTACATGCAACTTCTGGGCTCACTTGAGAAGCGATTAACGTTGTGTCTTGATACAGGTTTGCTGCAATAATTATAACAATAGTCATATTAACAATCATAACAACAAGCCAGATAATATTGTACATATTCTATACGTATTACTATTATGAATAATAATCATATGTACTATCAGATCGCGTAAAAATCTAAGTTATCTCTGTTTATCCTATTTTCCCGTACACGTATTACGTCCCTTGGCAATGAAATGTCAACAAGTATCATTCTGTGTGCCATAGAGTGCCCGTTTCATTTCTGACTTGTGCATATCTGTTGAAAGTACGTATACATATGATAAACTTACGGTGGAACGCAATGTTGGCTTGTCATGGCTTGTACATGCAACTTCTGGGCTCACTTGAGAAGCGATTAACGTTGTGTCTTGATACAGGTTTGCTGCAATAATTATAACAATAGTCATATTAACAATCATAACAACAAGCCAGATAATATTGTACATATTCTATACGTATTACTATTATGAATAATAATCATATGTACTATCAGATCGCGTAAAAATCTAAGTTATCTCTGTTTGTCCTATTTTCCCGTACACGTATTACGTCCCTTGGCAATGAAATGTCAACAAGTATCATTCTGCGTGCCATAGAGTGCCCGTTTCATTTCTGACTTGTGCATATCTGTTGAAAGTACGTATACATATGAAAAACTTACGGTGGAACGCATTGTTGGCTTGTCATGGCTTGTACATGCAACTTCTGGGCTCACTTGAGAAGCGATTAACGTTGTGTCTTGATACAGGTTTGCTGCAATAATTATAACAATAGTCATATTAACAATCATAACAACTAGCCAGATAATATTGTACATATTCTTTACGTATTACTATTATGAATAATAATCATATGTACTATCAGATCGCGTAAAAATCTAAGTTATCTCTGTTTGTCCTATTTTCCCGTACACGTATTACGTCCCTTGGCAATGAAATGTCAACAAGTATCATTCTGCGTGCCATAGAGTGCCCGTTTCATTTCTGACTTGTGCATATCTGTTGAAAGTACGTATACATATGAAAAACTTACGGTGGAACGCATTGTTGGCTTGTCATGGCTTGTACATGCAACTTCTGGGCTCACTTGAGAAGCGATTAACGTTGTGTCTTGATACAGGTTTGCTGCAATAATTATAACAATAGTCATATTAACAATCATAACAACAAGCCAGATAATATTGTACATATTCTATACGTATTACTATTATGAATAATAATCATATGTACTATCAGATCGCGTAAAAATCTAAGTTATCTCTGTTTATCCTATTTTCCCGTACACGTATTACGTCCCTTGGCAATGAAATGTCAACAAGTATCATTCTGTGTGCCATAGAGTGCCCGTTTCATTTCTGACTTGTGCATATCTGTTGAAAGTACGTATACATATGATAAACTTACGGTGGAACGCAATGTTGGCTTGTCATGGCTTGTACATGCAACTTCTGGGCTCACTTGAGAAGCGATTAACGTTGTGTCTTGATACAGGTTTGCTGCAATAATTATAACAATAGTCATATTAACAATCATAACAACAAGCCAGATAATATTGTACATATTCTATACGTATTACTATTATGAATAATAATCATATGTACTATCAGATCGCGTAAAAATCTAAGTTATCTCTGTTTGTCCTATTTTCCCGTACACGTATTACGTCCCTTGGCAATGAAATGTCAACAAGTATCATTCTGCGTGCCATAGAGTGCCCGTTTCATTTCTGACTTGTGCATATCTGTTGAAAGTACGTATACATATGAAAAACTTACGGTCGAACGCATTGTTGGCTTGTCATGGCTTGTACATGCAACTTCTGGGCTCACTTGAGAAGCGATTAACGTTGTGTCTTGATACAGGTTTGCTGCAATAATTATAACAATAGTCATATTAACAATCATAACAACAAGCCAGATAATATTGTACATATTCTATACGTATTACTATTATGAATAATAATCATATGTACTATCAGATCGCGTAAAAATCTAAGTTATCTCTGTTTGTCCTATTTTCCCGTACACGTATTACGTCCCTTGGCAATGAAATGTCAACAAGTATCATTCTGCGTGCCATAGAGTGCCCGTTTCATTTCTGACTTGTGCATATCTGTTGAAAGTACGTATACATATGAAAAACTTACGGTGGAACGCATTGTTGGCTTGTCATGGCTTGTACATGCAACTTCTGGGCTCACTTGAGAAGCGATTAACGTTGTGTCTTGATACAGGTTTGCTACAATAATTATAACAATAGTCATATTAACAATCATAACAACAAGCCAGATAATATTGTACATATTCTATACGTATTACTATTATGAATAATAATCATATGTACTATCAGATCGCGTAAAAATCTAAGTTATCTCTGTTTGTCCTATTTTCCCGTACACGTATTACGTCCCTTGGCAATGAAATGTCAACAAGTATCATTCTGCGTGCCATAGAGTGCCCGTTTCATTTCTGACTTGTGCATATCTGTTGAAAGTACGTATACATATGGAAAACTTACGGTGGAACGCATTGTTGGCTTGTCATGGCTTGTACATGCAACTTCTGGGCTCACTTGAGAAGCGATTAACGTTGTGTCTTGATACAGGTTTGCTGCAATAATTATAACAATAGTCATATTAACAATCATAACAACAAGCCAGATAATATTGTACATATTCTATACGTATTACTATTATGAATAATAATCATATGTACTATCAGATCGCGTAAAAATCTAAGTTATCTCTGTTTATCCTATTTTCCCGTACACGTATTACGTCCCTTGGCAATGAAATGTCAACAAGTATCATTCTGTGTGCCATAGAGTGCCCGTTTCATTTCTGACTTGTGCATATCTGTTGAAAGTACGTATACATATGATAAACTTACGGTGGAACGCAATGTTGGCTTGTCATGGCTTGTACATGCAACTTCTGGGCTCACTTGAGAAGCGATTAACGTTGTGTCTTGATACAGGTTTGCTGCAATAATTATAACAATAGTCATATTAACAATCATAACAACAAGCCAGATAATATTGTACATATTCTATACGTATTACTATTATGAATAATAATCATATGTACTATCAGATCGCGTAAAAATCTAAGTTATCTCTGTTTGTCCTATTTTCCCGTACACGTATTACGTCCCTTGGCAATGAAATGTCAACAAGTATCATTCTGCGTGCCATAGAGTGCCCGTTTCATTTCTGACTTGTGCATATCTGTTGAAAGTACGTATACATATGAAAAACTTACGGTGGAACGCATTGTTGGCTTGTCATGGCTTGTACATGCAACTTCTGGGCTCACTTGAGAAGCGATTAACGTTGTGTCTTGATACAGGTTTGCTGCAATAATTATAACAATAGTCATATTAACAATCATAACAACAAGCCAGATAATATTGTACATATTCTATACGTATTACTATTATGAATAATAATCATATGTACTATCAGATCGCGTAAAAATCTAAGTTATCTCTGTTTGTCCTATTTTCCCGTACACGTATTACGTCCCTTGGCAATGAAATGTCAACAAGTATCATTCTGCGTGCCATAGAGTGCCCGTTTCATTTCTGACTTGTGCATATCTGTTGAAAGTACGTATACATATGAAAAACTTACGGTGGAACGCATTGTTGGCTTGTCATGGCTTGTACATGCAACTTCTGGGCTCACTTGAGAAGCGATTAACGTTGTGTCTTGATACAGGTTTGCTACAATAATTATAACAATAGTCATATTAACAATCATAACAACAAGCCAGATAATATTGTACATATTCTATACGTATTACTATTATGAATAATAATCATATGTACTATCAGATCGCGTAAAAATCTAAGTTATCTCTGTTTGTCCTATTTTCCCGTACACGTATTACGTCCCTTGGCAATGAAATGTCAACAAGTATCATTCTGCGTGCCATAGAGTGCCCGTTTCATTTCTGACTTGTGCATATCTGTTGAAAGTACGTATACATATGGAAAACTTACGGTGGAACGCATTGTTGGCTTGTCATGGCTTGTACATGCAACTTCTGGGCTCACTTGAGAAGCGATTAACGTTGTGTCTTGATACAGGTTTGCTGCAATAATTATAACAATAGTCATATTAACAATCATAACAACTAGCCAGATAATATTGTACATATTCTTTACGTATTACTATTATGAATAATAATCATATGTACTATCAGATCCCGTAAAAATCTAAGTTATCTCTGTTTGTCCTATTTTCCCGTACACGTATTACGTCCCTTGGCAATGAAATGTCAACAAGTATCATTCTGCGTGCCATAGAGTGCCCGTTTCATTTCTGACTTGTGCCTATCTGTTGAAAGTACGTATACATATGAAAAACTTACGGTGGAACGCATTGTTGGCTTGTCATGGCTTGTACATGCAACTTCTGGGCTCACTTGAGAAGCGATTAACGTTGTGTCTTGATACAGGTTTGCTGCAATAATTATAACAATAGTCATATTAACAATCATAACAACTAGCCAGATAATATTGTACATATTCTTTACGTATTACTATTATGAATAATAATCATATGTACTATCAGATCGCGTAAAAATCTAAGTTATCTCTGTTTGTCCTATTTTCCCGTACACGTATTACGTCCCTTGGCAATGAAATGTCAACAAGTATCATTCTGCTTGCCATAGAGTGCCCGTTCCATTTCTGACTTGTGCATATCTGTTGAAAGTACGTATACATATGGAAAACTTACGGTGGAACGCATTGTTGGCTTGTCATGGCTTGTACATGCAACTTCTGGGCTCACTTGAGAAGCGATTAACGTTGTGTCTTGATACAGGTTTGCTGCAATAATTATAACAATAGTCATATTAACAATCATAACAACAAGCCAGATAATATTGTACATATTCTATACGTATTACTATTATGAATAATAATCATATGTACTATCAGATCGCGTAAAAATCTAAGTTATCTCTGTTTGTCCTATTTTCCCGTACACGTATTACGTCCCTTGGCAATGAAATGTCAACAAGTATCATTCTGTGTGCCATAGAGTGCCCGTTTCATTTCTGACTTGTGCATATCTGTTGAAAGTACGTATACATATGATAAACTTACGGTGGAACGCAATGTTGGCTTGTCATGGCTTGTACATGCAACTTCTGGGCTCACTTGAGAAGCGATTAACGTTTTGTCTTGATACAGGTTTGCTGCAATAATTATAACAATAGTCATATTAACAATCATAACAACAAGCCAGATACTATTGTACATATTCTATACGTTTTACTATTATGAATAATAATCATATGTACTATCAGATCGCGTAAAAATCTAAGTTATCTCTGTTTGTCCTATTTTCCCGTACACGTATTACGTCCCTTGGCAATGAAATGTCAACAAGTATCATTCTGCGTGCCATAGAGTGCCCGTTTCATTTCTTACTTGTGCATATCTGTTGAAAGTACGTATACATATGAAAAACTTACGGTGGAACGCATTGTTGGCTTGTCATGGCTTGTACATGCAACTTCTGGGCTCACTTGAGAAGCGATTAACGTTGTGTCTTGATACAGGTTTGCTGCAATAATTATAACAATAGTCATATTAACAATCATAACAACAAGCCAGATAATATTGTACATATTCTATACGTATTACTATTATGAATAATAATCATATGTACTATCAGATCGCGTAAAAATCTAAGTTATCTCTGTTTGTCCTATTTTCCCGTACACGTATTACGTCCCTTGGCAATGAAATGTCAACAAGTATCATTCTGCGTGCCATAGAGTGCCCGTTTCATTTCTGACTTGTGCATATCTGTTGAAAGTACGTATACATATGAAAAACTTACGGTGGAACGCATTGTTGGCTTGTCATGGCTTGTACATGCAACTTCTGGGCTCACTTGAGAAGCGATTAACGTTGTGTCTTGATACAGGTTTGCTGCAATAATTATAACAATAGTCATATTAACAATCATAACAACTAGCCAGATAATATTGTACATATTCGTTACGTATTACTATTATGAATAATAATCATATGTACTATCAGATCGCGTAAAAATCTAAGTTATCTCTGTTTGTCCTATTTTCCCGTACACGTATTACGTCCCTTGGCAATGAAATGTCAACAAGTATCATACTGCGTGCCATAGAGTGCCCGTTTCATTTCTGACTTGTGCATATCTGTTGAAAGTACGTATACATATGGAAAACTTACGGTGGAACGCATTGTTGGCTTGTCATGGCTTGTACATGCAACTTCTGGGCTCACTTGAGAAGCGATTAACGTTGTGTCTTGATACAGGTTTGCTGCAATAATTATAACAATAGTCATATTAACAATCATAACAACTAGCCAGATAATATTGTACATATTCTTTACGTATTACTATTATGAATAATAATCATATGTACTATCAGATCGCGTAAAAATCTAAGTTATCTATGTTTGTCCTATTTTCCCGTACACGTATTACGTCCTTGGCAATGAAATGTCAACAAGTATCATTCTGCTTGCCATAGAGTGCCCGTTTCATTTCTGACTTGTGCATATCTGTTGAAAGTACGTATACATATGGAAAACTTACGGTGGAACGCATTGTTGGCTTGTCATGGCTTGTACATGCAACTTCTGGGCTCACTTGAGAAGCGATTAACGTTGTGTCTTGATACAGGTTTGCTGCAATAATTATAACAATAGTCATATTAACAATCATAACAACAAGCCAGATAATATTGTACATATTCTATACGTATTACTATTATGAATAATAATCATATGTACTATCAGATCGCGTAAAAATCTAAGTTATCTCTGTTTGTCCTATTTTCCCGTACACGTATTACGTCCCTTGGCAATGAAATGTCAACAAGTATCATTCTGTGTGCCATAGAGTGCCCGTTTCATTTCTGACTTGTGCATATCTGTTGAAAGTACGTATACATATGATAAACTTACGGTGGAACGCAATGTTGGCTTGTCATGGCTTGTACATGCAACTTCTGGGCTCACTTGAGAAGCGATTAACGTTGTGTCTTGATACAGGTTTGCTGCAATAATTATAACAATAGTCATATTAACAATCATAACAACAAGCCAGATACTATTGTACATATTCTATACGTATTACTATTATGAATAATAATCATATGTACTATCAGATCGCGTAAAAATCTAAGTTATCTCTGTTTGTCCTATTTTCCCGTACAAGTATTACGTCCCTTGGCAATGAAATGTCAACAAGTATCATTCTGCGTGCCATAGAGTGCCCGTTTCATTTCTGACTTGTGCCTATCTGTTGAAAGTACGTATACATATGAAAAACTTACGGTGGAACGCATTGTTGGCTTGTCATGGCTTGTACATGCAACTTCTGGGCTCACTTGAGAAGCGATTAACGTTGTGTCTTGATACAGGTTTGCTGCAATAATTATAACAATAGTCATATTAACAATCATAACAACTAGCCAGATAATATTGTACATATTCTTTACGTATTACTATTATGAATAATAATCATATGTACTATCAGATCGCGTAAAAATCTAAGTTATCTCTGTTTGTCCTATTTTCCCGTACACGTATTACGTCCCTTGGCAATGAAATGTCAACAAGTATCATTCTGCTTGCCATAGAGTGCCCGTTTCATTTCTGACTTGTGCATATCTGTTGAAAGTACGTATACATATGGAAAACTTACGGTGGAACGCATTGTTGGCTTGTCATGGCTTGTACATGCAACTTCTGGGCTCACTTGAGAAGCGATTAACGTTGTGTCTTGATACAGGTTTGCTGCAATAATTATAACAATAGTCATATTAACAATCATAACAACAAGCCAGATAATATTGTACATATTCTATACGTATTACTATTATGAATAATAATCATATGTACTATCAGATCGCGTAAAAATCTAAGTTATCTCTGTTTGTCCTATTTTCCCGTACACGTATTACGTCCCTTGGCAATGAAATGTCAACAAGTATCATTCTGTGTGCCATAGAGTGCCCGTTTCATTTCTGACTTGTGCATATCTGTTGAAAGTACGTATACATATGATAAACTTACGGTGGAACGCAATGTTGGCTTGTCATGGCTTGTACATGCAACTTCTGGGCTCACTTGAGAAGCGATTAACGTTGTGTCTTGATACAGGTTTGCTGCAATAATTATAACAATAGTCATATTAACAATCATAACAACAAGCCAGATACTATTGTACATATTCTATACGTATTACTATTATGAATAATAATCATATGTACTATCAGATCGCGTAAAAATCTAAGTTATCTCTGTTTGTCCTATTTTCCCGTACACGTATTACGTCCCTTGGCAATGAAATGTCAACAAGTATCATTCTGCGTGCCATAGAGTGCCCGTTTCATTTCTTACTTGTGCATATCTGTTGAAAGTACGTATACATATGAAAAAATTACGGTGGAACGCATTGTTGGCTTGTCATGGCTTGTACATGCAACTTCTGGGCTCACTTGAGAAGCGATTAACGTTGTGTCTTGATACAGGTTTGCTGCAATAATTATAACAATAGTCATATTAACAATCATAACAACAAGCCAGATAATATTGTACATATTCTATACGTATTACTATTATGAATAATAATCATATGTACTATCAGATCGCGTAAAAATCTAAGTTATCTCTGTTTGTCCTATTTTCCCGTACACGTATTACGTCCCTTGGCAATGAAATGTCAACAAGTATCATTCTGCGTGCCATAGAGTGCCCGTTTCATTTCTGACTTGTGCATATCTGTTGAAAGTACGTATACATATGAAAAATTACGGTGGAACGCATTGTTGGCTTGTCATGGCTTGTACATGCAACTTCTGGGCTCACTTGAGAAGCGATTAACGTTGTGTCTTGATACAGGTTTGCTGCAATAATTATAACAATAGTCATATTAACAATCATAACAACTAGCCAGATAATATTGTACATATTCTTTACGTATTACTATTATGAATAATAATCATATGTACTATCAGATCGCGTAAAAATCTAAGTTATCTCTGTTTGTCCTATTTTCCCGTACACGTATTACGTCCCTTGGCAATGAAATGTCAACAAGTATCATTCTGCGTGCCATAGAGTGCCCGTTTCATTTCTGACTTGTGCATATCTGTTGAAAGTACGTATACTTATGGAAAACTTACGGTGGAACGCATTGTTGGCTTGTCATGGCTTGTACATGCAACTTCTGGGCTCACTTGAGAAGCGATTAACGTTGTGTCTTGATACAGGTTTGCTGCAATAATTATAACAATAGTCATATTAACAATCATAACAACAAGCCAGATAATATTGTACATATTCTATACGTATTACTATTATGAATAATAATCATATGTACTATCAGATCGCGTAAAAATCTAAGTTATCTCTGTTTGTCCTATTTTCCCGTACACGTATTACGTCCCTTGGCAATGAAATGTCAACAAGTATCATTCTGCGTGCCATAGAGTGCCCGTTTCATTTCTGACTTGTGCATATCTGTTGAAAGTACGTATACATATGAAAAACTTACGGTGGAACGCATTGTTGGCTTGTCATGGCTTGTACATGCAACTTCTGGGCTCACTTGAGAAGCGATTAACGTTGTGTCTTGATACAGGTTTGCTTCAATAATTATAACAATAGTCATATTAACAATCATAACAACAAGCCAGATAATATTGTACATATTCTATACGTATTACTATTATGAATAATAATCATATGTACTATCAGATCGCGTAAAAATCTAAGTTATCTCTGTTTGTCCTATTTTCCCGTACACGTATTACGTCCCTTGGCAATGAAATGTCAACAAGTATCATTCTGTGTGCCATAGAGTGCCCGTTTCATTTCTGACTTGTGCATATCTGTTGAAAGTACGTATACATATGATAAACTTACGGTGGAACGCAATGTTGGCTTGTCATGGCTTGTACATGCAACTTCTGGGCTCACTTGAGAAGCGATTAACGTTGTGTCTTGATACAGGTTTGCTCGCAATAATTATAACAATAGTCATATTAACAATCATAACAACAAGCCAGATACTATTGTACATATTCTATACGTATTACTATTATGAATAATAATCATATGTACTATCAGATCGCGTAAAAATCTAAGTTATCTCTGTTTGTCCTATTTTCCCGTACACGTATTACGTCCCTTGGCAATGAAATGTCAACAAGTATCATTCTGCGTGCCATAGAGTGCCCGTTTCATTTCTTACTTGTGCATATCTGTTGAAAGTACGTATACATATGAAAAAATTACGGTGGAACGCATTGTTGGCTTGTCATGGCTTGTACATGCAACTTCTGGGCTCACTTGAGAAGCGATTAACGTTGTGTCTTGATACAGGTTTGCTGCAATAATTATAACAATAGTCATATTAACAATCATAACAACAAGCCAGATAATATTGTACATATTCTATACGTATTACTATTATGAATAATAATCATATGTACTATCAGATCGCGTAAAAATCTAAGTTATCTCTGTTTGTCCTATTTTCCCGTACACGTATTACGTCCCTTGGCAATGAAATGTCAACAAGTATCATTCTGCGTGCCATAGAGTGCCCGTTTCATTTCTGACTTGTGCATATCTGTTGAAAGTACGTATACATATGAAAAAATTACGGTGGAACGCATTGTTGGCTTGTCATGGCTTGTACATGCAACTTCTGGGCTCACTTGAGAAGCGATTAACGTTGTGTCTTGATACAGGTTTGCTGCAATAATTATAACAATAGTCATATTAACAATCATAACAACTAGCCAGATAATATTGTACATATTCTTTACGTATTACTATTATGAATAATAATCATATGTACTATCAGATCGCGTAAAAATCTAAGTTATCTCTGTTTGTCCTATTTTCCCGTACACGTATTACGTCCCTTGGCAATGAAATGTCAACAAGTATCATTCTGCGTGCCATAGAGTGCCCGTTTCATTTCTGACTTGTGCATATCTGTTGAAAGTACGTATACTTATGGAAAACTTACGGTGGAACGCATTGTTGGCTTGTCATGGCTTGTACATGCAACTTCTGGGCTCACTTGAGAAGCGATTAACGTTGTGTCTTGATACAGGTTTGCTGCAATAATTATAACAATAGTCATATTAACAATCATAACAACAAGCCAGATAATATTGTACATATTCTATACGTATTACTATTATGAATAATAATCATATGTACTATCAGATCGCGTAAAAATCTAAGTTATCTCTGTTTGTCCTATTTTCCCGTACACGTATTACGTCCCTTGGCAATGAAATGTCAACAAGTATCATTCTGCGTGCCATAGAGTGCCCGTTTCATTTCTGACTTGTGCATATCTGTTGAAAGTACGTATACATATGAAAAACTTACGGTGGAACGCATTGTTGGCTTGTCATGGCTTGTACATGCAACTTCTGGGCTCACTTGAGAAGCGATTAACGTTGTGTCTTGATACAGGTTTGCTTCAATAATTATAACAATAGTCATATTAACAATCATAACAACAAGCCAGATAATATTGTACATATTCTATACGTATTACTATTATGAATAATAATCATATGTACTATCAGATCGCGTAAAAATCTAAGTTATCTCTGTTTGTCCTATTTTCCCGTACACGTATTACGTCCCTTGGCAATGAAATGTCAACAAGTATCATTCTGCGTGCCATAGAGTGCCCGTTTCATTTCTGACTTGTGCATATCTGTTGAAAGTACGTATACATATGAAAAACTTACGGTGGAACGCATTGTTGGCTTGTCATGGCTTGTACATGCAACTTCTGGGCTCACTTGAGAAGCGATTAACGTTGTGTCTTGATACAGGTTTGCTGCAATAATTATAACAATAGTCATATTAACAATCATAACAACAAGCCAGATAATATTGTACATATTCTATACGTATTACTATTATGAATAATAATCATATGTACTATCAGATCGCGTAAAAATCTAAGTTATCTCTGTTTATCCTATTTTCCCGTACACGTATTACGTCCCTTGGCAATGAAATGTCAACAAGTATCATTCTGTGTGCCATAGAGTGCCCGTTTCATTTCTGACTTGTGCATATCTGTTGAAAGTACGTATACATATGATAAACTTACGGTGGAACGCAATGTTGGCTTGTCATGGCTTGTACATGCAACTTCTGGGCTCACTTGAGAAGCGATTAACGTTGTGTCTTGATACAGGTTTGCTGCAATAATTATAACAATAGTCATATTAACAATCATAACAACAAGCCAGATAATATTGTACATATTCTATACGTATTACTATTATGAATAATAATCATATGTACTATCAGATCGCGTAAAAATCTAAGTTATCTCTGTTTGTCCTATTTTCCCGTACACGTATTACGTCCCTTGGCAATGAAATGTCAACAAGTATCATTCTGTGTGCCATAGAGTGCCCGTTTCATTTCTGACTTGTGCATATCTGTTGAAAGTACGTATACATATGAAAAACTTACGGTGGAACGCATTGTTGGCTTGTCATGGCTTGTACATGCAACTTCTGGGCTCACTTGAGAAGCGATTAACGTTGTGTCTTGATACAGGTTTGCTGCAATAATTATAACAATAGTCATATTAACAATCATAACAACTAGCCAGATAATATTGTACATATTCTTTACGTATTACTATTATGAATAATAATCATATGTACTATCAGATCGCGTAAAAATCTAAGTTATCTCTGTTTGTCCTATTTTCCCGTACACGTATTACGTCCCTTGGCAATGAAATGTCAACAAGTATCATTCTGCTTGCCATAGAGTGCCCGTTTCATTTCTGACTTGTGCATATCTGTTGAAAGTACGTATACATATGGAAAACTTACGGTGGAACGCATTGTTGGCTTGTCATGGCTTGTACATGCAACTTCTGGGCTCACTTGAGAAGCGATTAACGTTGTGTCTTGATACAGGTTTGCTGCAATAATTATAACAATAGTCATATTAACAATCATAACAACAAGCCAGATAATATTGTACATATTCTATACGTATTACTATTATGAATAATAATCATATGTACTATCAGATCGCGTAAAAATCTAAGTTATCTCTGTTTGTCCTATTTTCCCGTACACGTATTACGTCCCTTGGCAATGAAATGTCAACAAGTATCATTCTGTGTGCCATAGAGTGCCCGTTTCATTTCTGACTTGTGCATATCTGTTGAAAGTACGTATACATATGATAAACTTACGGTGGAACGCAATGTTGGCTTGTCATGGCTTGTACATGCAACTTCTGGGCTCACTTGAGAAGCGATTAACGTTGTGTCTTGATACAGGTTTGCTGCAATAATTATAACAATAGTCATATTAACAATCATAACAACAAGCCAGATACTATTGTACATATTCTATACGTATTACTATTATGAATAATAATCATATGTACTATCAGATCGCGTAAAAATCTAAGTTATCTCTGTTTGTCCTATTTTCCCGTACACGTATTACGTCCCTTGGCAATGAAATGTCAACAAGTATCATTCTGCGTGCCATAGAGTGCCCGTTTCATTTCTTACTTGTGCATATCTGTTGAAAGTACGTATACATATGAAAAAATTACGGTGGAACGCATTGTTGGCTTGTCATGGCTTGTACATGCAACTTCTGGGCTCACTTGAGAAGCGATTAACGTTGTGTCTTGATACAGGTTTGCTGCAATAATTTTAACAATAGTCATATTAACAATCATAACAACAAGCCAGATAATATTGTACATATTCTATATGTATTACTATTATGAATAATAATCATATGTACTATCAGATCGCGTAAAAATCTAAGTTATCTCTGTTTGTCCTATTTTCCCGTACACGTATTACGTCCCTTGGCAATGAAATGTCAACAAGTATCATTCTGCGTGCCATAGAGTGCCCGTTTCATTTCTGACTTGTGCATATCTGTTGAAAGTACGTATACATATGAAAAAATTACGGTGGAACGCATTGTTGGCTTGTCATGGC
>JAWPHD010026096.1:0-14226 GCA_037043455.1 Cyrtodaria siliqua | reverse complement strand
CTTACGCATATATATTCCGTTCTTACGCATATATATTCCGTTCTTACGCATATATATTCAGTTCTTACACATATATATTCAGTTCATACACATATATATTCAGTTCTTACACATATATATTCAGTTCTTACACATATATATTCAGTTCTAACACATATATATTCAGTTCTTACGCATATATATTCAGTTCCTACGCATATATTCAGTTCTTATGCATATATATTCCGTTCTTACGCATATATATTCATTTCTCACACATATATATTCCGTTCTTACGCATATATATTCCGTTCTTACGCATATATATTCAGTTCTTACACATATATATTCAGTTCTTACACATATATATTCAGTTCTTACGCATATATATTCCGTTCTTACGCATATATATTCCGTTCTTACGCATATATATTCCGTTCTTACGCATATATATTCCGTTCTTACGCATATATAGTCTGTTCTTATGCATATATATTCCGATCTTACGCATATATATTCAGTTCTTACAAATATATATTCAGTTCTTACACATATATATTCAGTTCTTACACATATATATTCAGTTCTTACACATATATATTCAGTTCTTACACATATATATTCAGTTCTTACACATATATATTCAGTTCTTACGCATATATATTCAGTTCTTACGCATATATTCAGTTCTTATGCATATATATTCAGTTCTTACGCATATATATTCAGTTCTTACACATATATATTCCGTTCTTACGCATATATATTCCATTCTTACGCATATATATTCAGTTCTTACGCATATATATTCCGATCTTACGCATATATATTCAGTTCTTACAAATATATATTCAGTTCTTACACATATATATTTAGTTCTTACACATATATATTCAGTTCTTACACATATATATTCAGTTCTTACACATATATATTCCATTCTTACGCATATATATTCCGTTCTTACACATATATATTCAGTTCTTACACATATATATTCCGTTCTTACGCATATATATTCAGTTCTTACGCATATATATTCCGATCTTACGCATATATATTCAGTTCTTACACATATATATTCAGTTCTTACACATATATATTCAGTTCTTACGCATATATATTCCATTCTTACGCATGTAGATTCAGTTCTTACACATATATATTCAGTTCTTACACATATATATTCCTTTCTTACGCGTATATATCAAGATATTACGCATATATATTCCGTTCTTACGCATATATATTCCGTTCTTACGCATATATACTCCATTCTTACGCATATATATTCAGTTCTTACGCATATATATTCCGTTCTTACGCATATATATTCAGTTCGTACACATATATATATTCAGTTCTTACACATATATATTCCGTTCTTACGCATATATATTCAGTTCTTACACATATATATTCCGTTCTTACGCATATATATTCAGTTCTTACACATATACATTCAGTTCGTAAACATATATATTCCGTTCTTACGCATATATATTCAGTTCTTACACATATACATTCAGTTCGTAAACATATATATTCAGTTCTTACACATATATATTCAGTTCTTACACATATATATTCAGTTCTTACACATATATATTCAGTTCTTACGCATATATTCAGTTCTTACGCATATATATTCAGTTCTTACGCAAATATATTCAGTTATTACACATATATATTCCGTTCTTACGCATATATATTCCGATCTTACGCATATATATTCAGTTCTTACACATATATATTCAGTTCTAACTAATATATATTCAGTTCTTACACATATATATTCAGTTCTTACAGATATATATTCAGTTCTTACACATATATATTCAGTTCTTACACATATATATTCCATTCTTACACATATATATTCAGTTCTTACACATATATATTCAATTCTTACACATATATATTCAGTTCTTACGCATATATATTCAGTTCTTACGCATATATTCAGTTCTCACGGATATATATTCAGTTCTTACGCATATATATTCAGTTCTTACGCATATATTCAGTTATTACGCATATATATTCAGTTCTTACGCATATATATTCAGTTCTTACACATATATATTCCATTCTTACGGATATATATTCCGTTCTTACGCATATATATTCAGTTCTTACGCATATATATTCCGATCTTACGCATATATATTCAGTTCTTACACATATATATTCAGTTCTTACACATATATATTCAGTTCTTACACATATATATTCAGTTCTTACACATATATATTCCATTCTTACGCATATATATTCCGTTATTACACATATATATTCAGTTCTTACACATATATATTCCGTTCTTACGCATATATATTCAGTTCTTACGCATATATATTCCGATCTTACGCATATATATTCAGTTCTTACACATATATATTCAGTTCTTACACATATATATTCAGTTCTTACGCATATATATTCCGTTCTTACGCATATGTATTCCGTTCTTACGCATATATATTCCGTTCTTACGCATATATATTCCGTTCTTACGCATATATATTCCGTTCTTACGCATATATATTCCGATCTTACGCATATATATTCAGTTCTTACACATATATATTCAGTTCTTACACATATATATTCACTTCTTACGCATATATATTCCGTTCTTACGCATATATATTCCGTTCTTACGCATATATATTCCGTTCTTACGCATATATATTCCGTTCTTACGCATATATAGTCTGTTCTTATGCATATATATTCCGATCTTACGCATATATATTCAGTTCTTACAAATATATATTCAGTTCTTACACATATATATTCAGTTCTTACAAATATATATTCAGTTCTTACACATATATATTCAGTTCTTACACATATATATTCAGTTCTTACACATATATATTCAGTTCTTACGCATATATATTCAGTTCTTACGCATATATTCAGTTCTTATCCATATATATTCAGTTCTTACGCATATATATTCAGTTCTTACACATATATATTCCGTTCTTACGCATATATATTCCATTCTTACGCATATATATTCAGTTCTTACGCATATATATTCCGATCTTACGCAAATATATTCAGTTCTTACAAATATATATTCAGTTCTTACACATATATATTTAGTTCTTACACATATATATTCCATTCTTACGCATATATATTCCGTTCTTACACATATATATTCAGTTCTTACACATATATATTCCGTTCTTACGCATATATATTCAGTTCTTACGCATATATATTCCGCTCTTACGCATATATAATCAGTTCTTACACATATATATTCAGTTCTTACACATATATATTCAGTTCTTACGCATATATATTCCATTCTTACGCATATAGATTCAGTTCTTACACATATATATTCAGTTCTTACGCATATATATTCCTTTCTTACGCATATATATTAAGATCTTACGCATATATATTCCGTTCTTACGCATATATATTCCGTTCTTACGCATATATACTCCATTCTTACGCATATATATTCAGTTCTTACGCATATATATTCCGTTCTTACGCATTTATATTCAGTTCGTACACATATATATTCAGTTCTTACACATATATATTCCGTTCTTACGCATATATTCAGTTCTTACACATATATATTCCGTTCTTACGCATATATATTCAGTTCTTACACATATATATTCAGTTTGTAAACATATATATTCAGTTCTTACACATATATATTCAGTTCTTACACATATATATTCAGTTCTTACACATATATATTCAGTTCTTACGCATATATTCAGTTCTTACGCATATATATTCAGTTCTTACGCAAATATATTCAGTTCTTACACATATATATTCCGTTCTTACGCATATATATTCCGATCTTACGCATATATATTCAGTTCTTACACATATATATTCAGTTCTAACACATATATATTCAGTTCTTACACATATATATTCAGTTCTTACAGATATATATTCCGTTCTTACACATATATATTCAGTTCTTACACATATATATTCCATTCTTACACATATATATTCAGTTCTTACACATATATATTCAATTCTTACACATATATATTCAGTTCTTACGCATATATATTCAGTTCTTACGCATATATATTCCGATCTTACGCATATATATTCAGTTCTTACAAATATATATTCAGTTTTTACACATATATATTCAGTTCTTACACATATATATTCAGTTCTTACACATATATATTCCATTCTTACGCATATATATTCCGTTCTTACACATATATCTTCAGTTCTTACACATATATATTCCGTTCTTACGCAAATATATTCAGTTCTTATGCATATATATTCCGATCTTACGCATATATATTCAGTTCTTACACATATATATTCAGTTCTTACACATATATATTCAGTTCTTACACATATATATTCAGTTCTTACACATATATATTCAGTTCTTACACATAAATATTCAGTTCTTACACATATATATTCAGTTCTTACACATATATATTCCGTTCTTACGCATATATATTCAGTTCTTACGCATATATATTCCGATCTTACGCATATATATTCAGTTCTTACAAATATATATTCAGTTTTTACACATATATATTCAGTTCTTACACATATATATTCAGTTCTTACACATATATATTCCATTCTTACGCATATATATTCCGTTCTTACACATATATATTCAGTTCTTACACATATATATTCCGTTCTTACGCATATATATTCAGTTCTTACGCATATATATTCCGATCTTACGCATATATATTCAGTTCTTACACATATATATTCAGTTCTTACACATATATATTCAGTTCTTACACATATATATTCAGTTCTTACACATATATATTCAGTTCTTACACATATATATTCAGTTCTTACACATATATATTCAGTTCTTACACATATATATTCCGTTCTTACGCATATAAATTCAGTTCTTACACATATATATTCCGTTCTTACGCATATATATTCCGTTCTTACGCATATATTCCGTTCTTACGCATATATTCAGTTCTTACGCATATATATACCGTTCTTACGCATATATATTCCGTTCTTACACATATATATTTAGTTCTTGCACATATATATTCAATTCTTACGCATATATATTCAGTTCTTACACATATATATTCCGTTCTTACGCATATATATTCAGTTCTTACACATATAAATTCAGTTCTTACACATATATATTCAGTTCTTACACATATATATTCAGTTCTTACACATACATATTCAGTTCTCACACATATATATTTATTTCTTACACATATATATTTCATTCTGACGCATATATATTCCGTTCTTACACATATATATTCTGTTCTAATACATATATATTCCGTTCTTACGCATATATATTCCGTTCTTACGCATATATATTCCGTTCTTACGCATATATATTCCGTTCTTACGCATATATATTCAGTTCTTACGCATATATATTCCGATCTTACGCATATATATTCAGTTCTTACACATATATATTCAGTTCTTACACATATATATTCAGTTCTTACAAATATATATTCCGATCTTACGCATATATATTCAGTTCTTACACATGTATATTCAGTTCTTACACATATATATTCAGTTCTTACACATATATATTCAGTTCTTACGCATATATATTCCGTTCTTACGCAAATATATTCAGTTCTTACACATATATATTCAGTTCTTACACATATATATTCAGTTCTTACGCATATATATTCCGTTCTTACGCATATATATTCCGTTCTTACGCATATATATTCCGTTCTTACGCATATAAATTCCGTTCTTACGCATATATATTCCGTTCTTACGCATATATATTCCGTTATTACGCATATAAATTCCGTTCTTACGCATATATATTCCGTTCTTACGCATATATATTCCGTTCTTACGCATATATATTCAGTTCTTAGGCATGTATATTCCGTTCTTACGCATATATATTCAGTTCTTACACATATATATTCAGTTCTTACAGATACATATTCAGTTCTCACATATATATTTATTTCTTACACATATATATTTCATTCTGACGCATATATATTCCGTTCTTACACATATATATTCTGTTCTAATACATATATATTCCGTTCTTACGCATATATATTCCGTTCTTACGCATATATATTCCGTTCTTACGCATATATATTCCGTTCTTACGCATATATATTCAGTTCTTACGCATATATATTCCGATCTTACGCATATATATTCAGTTCTTACACATATATATTCAGTTCTTACACATATATATTCAGTTCTTACAAATATATATTCCGATCTTACGCATATATATTCAGTTCTTACACATGTATATTCAGTTCTTACACATATATATTCAGTTCTTACACATATATATTCAGTTCTTACGCATATATATTCCGTTCTTACGCAAATATATTCAGTTCTTACACATATATATTCAGTTCTTAGGCATATATATTCAGTTCTTACGCATATATATTCCGTTCTTACGCATATATATTCCGTTCTTACGCATATATATTCCGTTCTTACGCATATAAATTCCGTTCTTACGCATATATATTCCGTTCTTACGCATATATATTCCGTTATTACGCATATAAATTCCGTTCTTACGCATATATATTCCGTTCTTACGCATATATATTCCGTTCTTACGCATATATATTCAGTTTTTAGGCATATATATTCCGTTCTTACGCATATATATTCAGTTCTTACACATATATATTCAGTTCTTACAGATATATATTCAGTTCTTACACTTATATATTCAGTTCTTACACATATATCTTCAGTTCTTACAATTATATTCCGTTCTTACGCATATATATTCCGTTCTAACGCATATATATTCAGTTCTTACACATATATATTCAGTTCTTACACATATATATTCAGTTCTTACGCATATATATTCCATTCTTACGCATAAAGATTCAGTTCTTACACATATATATTCAGTTCTTACTCATATATATTCCTTTCTTACGCATATATATTAAGATCTTACGCATATATATTCCGTCCTTACGCATATATATTCCGTTCTTACGCATATATTCCGTTCTTACGCATATATTCAGTTCTTACGCATATATATACCGTTCTTACGCATATATATTCCGTTCTTACACATATATATTTAGTTCTTGCACATATATATTCAATTCTTACGCATATATATTCAGTTCTTACACATATATATTCCGTTCTTACGCATATATATTCAGTTCTTACACATATAAATTCAGTTCTTACACATATATATTCAGTTCTTACACATATATATTCAGTTCTTACACATACATATTCAGTTCTCACACATATATATTTATTTCTTACACATATATATTTCATTCTGACGCATATATATTCCGTTCTTACACATATATATTCTGTTCTAATACATATATATTCCGTTCTTACGCATATATATTCCGTTCTTACGCATATATATTCCGTTCTTACGCATATATATTCCGTTCTTACGCATATATATTCAGTTCTTACGCATATATATTCCGATCTTACGCATATATATTCAGTTCTTACACATATATATTCAGTTCTTACACATATATATTCAGTTCTTACAAATATATATTCCGATCTTACCCATATATATTCAGTTCTTACACATGTATATTCAGTTCTTACACATATATATTCAGTTCTTACACATATATATTCAGTTCTTACGCATATATATTCCGCTCTTACGCAAATATATTCAGTTCTTACACATATATATTCAGTTCTTACACATATATATTCAGTTCTTACGCATATATATTCCGTTCTTACGCATATATATTCCGTTCTTACGCATATATATTCCGTTCTTACGCATATAAATTCCGTTCTTACGCATATATATTCCGTTCTTACGCATATATATTCCGTTATTACGCATATAAATTCCGTTCTTACGCATATATATTCCGTTCTTACGCATATATATTCCGTTCTTAGGCATATATATTTAGTTCTTAGGCATATATATTCCGTTCTTACGCATATATATTCAGTTCTTACACATATATATTCAGTTCTTACAGATATATATTCAGTTCTTACACTTATATATTCAGTTCTTACACATATATCTTCAGTTCTTACAATTATATTCCGTTCTTACGCATATATATTCCGTTCTTACGCATATATATTCAGTTCTTACACATATATATTCCGTTCTTACGCATATATATTCAGTTCTTACACATATATATTCAGTTCTTACACATATATATTCAGTACTTACACATATATATTCAGTTCTTACACATATATATACAGTTCTTACACATATATACAGTTCTTACGCATATATATTCAGTTCTTACGCATATATTCAGTTCTTACACATATATATTCAGTTCTAACACATATATATTCAGTTCTTACACATATATATTCAGTTCTTACAGATATATATTCCGTTCTTACACATATATATTCAGTTCTTACACATATATATTCCATTCTTACGCATATATATTCCGTCCTTACACATATATATTCAGTTCTTACACATATATATTCCGTTCTTACACATATATATTCAGTTCTTACGCATATATATTCCATTCTTACGCATATAGATTCAGTTCTTACACATATATATTCAGTCCTTATGCATATATATTCCTTTCTTACGCATATATATTAAGATCTTACGCATATATATTCCGTTCTTACGCATATATATTCAGTTCTTACACATATACATTCAGTTCGTAAACATATATATTCAGTTCTTACACATATATATTCAGTTCTTACACATATATATTCAGTTCTTACACATATATATTCAGTTCTTACGCATATATTCAGTTCTTACGCATATATATTCAATTCTTACGCAAATATATTCAGTTCTTACACATATATATTCCGTTCTTACGCATATATATTCCGATCTTACGCATATATATTCAGTTCTTACACATATATATTCAGTTCTAACACATATATATTCAGTTCTTACACATATATATTCAGTTCTTACAGATATATATTCCGTTCTTACACATATATATTCAGTTCTTACACATATATATTCCATTCTTACACATATATATTCAGTTCTTACACATATATATTCAATTCTTACACATATATATTCAGTTCTTACGCATATATATTCAGTTCTTACGCATATATATTCCGATCTTACGCATATATATTCAGTTCTTACAAATATATATTCAGTTTTTACACATATATATTCAGTTCTTACACATATATATTCAGTTCTTACACATATATATTCCATTCTTACGCATATATATTCCGTTCTTACACATATATATTCAGTTCTTACACATATATATTCCGTTCTTACGCATATATATTCAGTTCTTACGCATATATATTCCGATCTTACGCATATATATTCAGTTCTTACACATATATATTCAGTTCTTACACATATATATTCAGTTCTTACACATATATATTCAGTTCTTACACATATATATTCAGTTCTTACACATATATATTCAGTTCTTACACATATATATTCAGTTCTTTCACATATATATTCCGTTCTTACGCATATATATTCAGTTCTTACGCATATATATTCCGATCTTACGCATATATATTCAGTTCTTACAAATATATATTCAGTTTTTACACATATATATTCAGTTCTTACACATATATATTCAGTTCTTACACATATATATTCCATTCTTACGCATATATATTCCGTTCTTACACATATATATTCAGTTCTTACACATATATATTCCGTTCTTACGCATATATATTCAGTTCTTACGCATATATATTCCGATCTTACGCATATATATTCAGTTCTTACACATATATATTCAGTTCTTACACATATATATTCAGTTCTTACACATATATATTCAGTTCTTACACATATATATTCAGTTCTTACACATATATATTCAGTTCTTACACATATATATTCAGTTCTTACACATATATATTCCGTTCTTACGCATATAAATTCAGTTCTTACACATATATATTCAGTTCTTACACATATATATTCCGTTCTTACGCATATATATTCCGTCCTTACGCATATATATTCCGTTCTTACGCATATATATTCCGTTCTTACGCATATATTCCGTTCTTACGCATATATTCAGTTCTTACGCATATATATACCGTTCTTACGCATATATATTCCGTTCTTACACATATATATTTAGTTCTTGCACATATATATTCAATTCTTACGCATATATATTCAGTTCTTACACATATATATTCCGTTCTTACGCATATATATTCAGTTCTTACACATATAAATTCAGTTCTTACACATATATATTCAGTTCTTACACATATATATTCAGTTCTTACACATACATATTCAGTTCTCACACATATATATTTATTTCTTACACATATATATTTCATTCTGACGCATATATATTCCGTTCTTACACATATATATTCTGTTCTAATACATATATATTCCGTTCTTACGCATATATATCCCGTTCTTACGCATATATATTCCGTTCTTACGCATATATATTCCGTTCTTACGCATATATATTCAGTTCTTACGCATATATATTCCGATCTTACGCATATATATTCTGTTCTTACACATATATATTCAGTTCTTACACATATATATTCAGTTCTTACAAATATATATTCCGATCTTACGCATATATATTCAGTTCTTACACATGTATATTCAGTTCTTACACATATATATTCAGTTCTTACACATATATATTCAGTTCTTACGCATATATATTCCGTTCTTACGCAAATATATTCAGTTCTTACACATATATATTCAGTTCTTACACATATATATTCAGTTCTTACTCATATATATTCCGTTCTTACGCATATATATTCCGTTCTTACGCATATATATTCCGTTCTTACGCATATAAATTCCGTTCTTACGCATATATATTCCGTTCTTACGCATATATATTCCGTTATTACGCATATAAATTCCGTTCTTACGCATATATATTCCGTTCTTACGCATATATATTCCGTTCTTACGCATATATATTCAGTTCTTAGGCATATATATTCCGTTCTTACGCATATATATTCAGTTCTTACACATATATATTCAGTTCTTACAGATATATATTCAGTTCTTACACTTATATATTCAGTTCTTACACATATATCTTCAGTTCTTACAATTATATTCCGTTCTTACGCATATATATTCCGTTCTTACGCATATATATTCAGTTCGTACACATATATATTCCGTTCTTACGCATATATATTCAGTTCTTACACATATATATTCAGTTCTTACACATATATATTCAGTACTTACACATATATATTCAGTTCTTACACATATATATACAGTTCTTACACATATATATTCAGTTCTTACGCATATATATTCAGTTCTTACGCATATATTCAGTTCTTACACATATATATTCAGTTCTAACACATATATATTCAGTTCTTACACATATATATTCAGTTCTTACAGATATATATTCCGTTCTTACACATATATATTCAGTTCTTACACATATATATTCCATTCTTACGCATATATATTCCTTCCTTACACATATATATTCAGTTCTTACACATATATATTCCGTTCTTACACATATATATTCAGTTCTTACGCATATATATTCCATTCTTACGCATATAGATTCAGTTCTTACACATATATATTCAGTTCTTATGCATATATATTCCTTTCTTACGCATATATATTAAGATCTTACGCATATATATTCCGTTCTTACGCATATATATTCCGTTCTTACGCATATATACTCCATTCTTACGCATATATATTCAGTTCTTACGCATATATATTCCGTTCTTACGCATATATATTCAGTTCGTACACATATATATTCAGTTCTTACACATATATATTCCGTTCTTACGCATATATATTCAGTTCTTACACATATATATTCCGTTCTTACGCATATATATTCAGTTCTTACACATATATATTCAGTTCGTAAACATATATATTCAGTTCTTACACATATATATTCAGTTCTTACACATATATATTCAGTTCTTACACATATATATATTCAGTTCTTACGCATATATTCAGTTCTTACGCATATATATTCAGTTCTTACGCAAATATATTCAGTTCTTACACATATATATTCCGTTCTTACGCATATATATTCCGATCTTACGCATATATATTCAGTTCTTACACATATATATTCAGTTCTAACACATATATATTCAGTTCTTACACATATATATTCAGTTCTTACAGATATATATTCCGTTCTTACACATATATATTCAGTTCTTACACATATATATTCCATTCTAACACATATATATTCAGTTCTTACATATATATATTCAATTCTTACACATATATATTCAGTTCTTACGCATATATATTCAGTTCTTACGCATATATTCAGTTCTTACGGATATATATTCAGTTCTTACGCATATATATTCAGTTCTTACGCATATATTCAGTTCTTACGCATATATATTCAGTTCTTACGCATATATATTCAGTTCTTACACATATATATTCCATTCTTACGGATATATATTCCGTTCTTACGCATATATATTCAGTTCTTACGCATATATATTCCGATCTTACGCATATATATTCAGTTCTTACAAATATATATTCAGTTTTTACACATATATATTCAGTTCTTACACATATATATTCAGTTCTTACACATATATATTCAGTTCTTACACATATATATTCAGTTCTTACACATATATATTCCATTCTTACGCATATATATTCCGTTCTTACACATATATATTCAGTTCTTACACATATATATTCCGTTCTTACGCATATATATTCAGTTCTTACGCATATATATTCCGATCTTACGCATATATATTCAGTTCTTACACATATATATTCAGTTCTTACACATATATATTCAGTTCTTACACATATATATTCAGTTCTTACACATAAATATTCAGTTCTTACACATATATATTCAGTTCTTACACATATATATTCCGTTCTTACGCATATATATTCAGTTCTTACGCATATATATTCCGATCTTACGCATATATATTCAGTTCTTACAAATATATATTCAGTTTTTACACATATATATTCAGTTCTTACACATATATATTCAGTTCTTACACATATATATTCCATTCTTACGCATATATATTCCGTTCTTACACATATATATTCAGTTCTTACACATATATATTCCGTTCTTACGCATATATATTCAGTTCTTACGCATATATATTCCGATCTTACGCATATATATTCAGTTCTTACACATATATATTCAGTTCTTACACATATATATTCAGTTCTTACACATATATATTCAGTTCTTACACATATATATTCAGTTCTTACACATATATATTCAGTTCTTACACATATATATTCAGTTCTTACACATATATATTCCGTTCTTACGCATATAAATTCAGTTCTTACACATATATATTCCGTTCTTACGCATATATATTCCGTTCTTACGCATATATTCCGTTCTTACGCATATATTCAGTTCTTACGCATATATATACCGTTCTTACGCATATATATTCCGTTCTTACACATATATATTTAGTTCTTGCACATATATATTCAATTCTTACGCATATATAATCAGTTCTTACACATATAAATTCAGTTCTTACACATATATATTCAGTTCTTACACATATATAATCAGTTCTTACACATATAAATTCAGTTCTTACACATATATATTCAGTTCTTACACATATATATTCAGTTCCCACACATATATATTTATTTCTTACACATATATATTTCATTCTGACGCATATATATTCCGTTCTTACACATATATATTCCGTTCTAATACATATATATTCCGTTCTTACGCATATATATTCCGTTCTTACGCATATATATTCCGTTCTTACGCATATATATTCCGTTCTTACGCATATATTTTCAGTTCTTACACATATATATTCAGTTCTTACACATATATATTCAGTTCTTACACATATATATTCAGTTCTTACAAATATATATTCCGTTCTTACGCATATATATTCCGTTCTTACGCATATATATTCCGTTCTTACGCATATATATTCCGATCTTACGCATATATATTCAGTTCTTACACATGTATATTCAGTTCTTACACATATATATTCAGTTCTTACACATATATATTCAGTTCTTACGCATATATATTCAGTTCTTACGCATATATATTCAGTTCTTACACATATATATTCAGTTCTTACACATATATATTC
>JAWPHD010026095.1:0-14236 GCA_037043455.1 Cyrtodaria siliqua | reverse complement strand
GAATATATACACTATACTTACGTGCTAGGAATATATACACAATACTTACGTGCTAGAAATATATACACTATACTTATGTACTAGAAATATATACACTATGCTTACGTGCTAGAAATATATATATATACTAACGTGCTAGAAATATATATATACTATACTTACGTGCTAGAAATATATACAACTTACGTGCTAGAAATATATACACTATATTTACATGCTAGAAATATATACACTTTACACTATACTTACGTACTAGAAATATATACACTATACTTACGTGCTAGAAATATATATATATACTATACTTACGTGCTCGAAATATATACACTATGCTTACGTGCTCGAAATATATACACTATGCTTACGTGCTAGAAATATAAACACTATACTACGCGCTAGAAGTATATACACTATACTTACGTGCTAGAAATATTGTATATTATACTTATGTGCTAGAAATATATATATATTATACTTACGCACTAGAAATATATACACTATACTTACATACTAGAAATATATACACTATACACCATAATTACGTGCTAGAAATATATACACTATGCTTACGTGCTAGAAAGATATACACTTTAATTACGTGCTATAAATATATACACTATACTTATATGCTATAAATATATACACTATACTTACGTGCTAGAAATATGTACATTTTACTTACGTGCTAGAAATATATACACTATACTTACGTGCTAGAAATATATACATTATACTTACGTGCTAGAAATATATACAATGTACTTACAATATATACACTATACTTAAGTGCTAGAAATAAATACACTGTACTTACGTGCTAGAAATATATACACTGTACTTATGCGCTAGAAATATATACACTGTACTTATGCGCTAGAAATATATACACTCTACTTAGGTATTAGAAATATATTAACTATACTTACGTGCTAGAAATGTATACACTATACTTACATGCTAGAAATATATACACTGTACTTACATGCTAGAAATATATACATTATACTTATATACTAGAAATGTATACACTATACTTACATGCTAGAAATATATACACTGTACTTACATGCTAGAAATATATACACTATACTTACGTGCTAGAAATATATACACTATATTTACGTGCTAGAAATATATACACTATATTTATGTGCTAGAAATGTATACACTATACTTACATGCTAGAAATATATACACTGTACTTACATGCTAGAAATATATACACTATACTTACGTGCTAGAAATATGTACACTATATTTACGTGCTAGAAATATATACACTATACTTACGTGCTAGAAATATATGCACTATACTTACATGCTAGAAATATATACACTATACTTATGTGCTAGAAATGTATACACTATACTTACATGCTAGAAATATATACACTGTACTTATGCACTACAAATGTACACACTATACTTGCACGCTAGAAATAAATACACTATACTTACGCGCTAGAAATATATACACTATACTTAGGTACTAGAAATATATAAAATATACTTACGTACTAGAAATATATACACTATACTACGCGCTAGAAGTATATACACTATACTTACGTGCTAGAAATATATACACTATGCTTACGTGCTCGAAATATATATATATTATAATTACGTGCAAGAAATACTATACTTACGCGCTAGAACTATATACACTATAATTACGTGCTAGAAATATATACACTATACTTACATGCTAGAAATATATACACTATACACCATAATTACGTGCTAGAAATATATACACCATGCTTTCGTGCTAGAAATATATACACTATACTTACGTGCTAGAAATATATACACTATACTTACGTGCTAGAACTATATACACTATACTTACGTACTAGAAATATATACACTATACTTACGTACCAGAAATATATACACTATACTTACATGCTAAAGTTATATACACTATACTTACGTGCTAGGAATATATACACTATACTTACGTGCTAGGAATATATACACAATACTTACGTGCTAGAAATATATACACTATACTTATGTACTAGAAATATATACACTATGCTTACGTGCTAGAAATATATATATATACTAACGTGCTAGAAATATATATATACTATACTTACGTGCTAGAAATATATACAACTTACGTGCTAGAAATATATACACTATATTTACATGCTAGAAATATATACACTTTACACTATACTTACGTACTAGAAATATATACACTATACTTACGTGCTAGAAATATATATATATACTATACTTACGTGCTAGAAATATATATATACTATACTTACGTGCTAGAAATATATACAACTTACGTGCTAGAAATATATACACTATACTTACATGCTAGAAATATATACACTATAAATACATGCTAGAAATATATACACTTTACACTATACTTAAGTGCTAGAAATATATACACTATACTAACGTGCTAGAAATATATACACTATACTTACGTGCTAGAAATATATACACTACACTTACGTGCTAGAAATATATACACTATACTTACGTGCTAGAAATATATACTCTATACTTACGTGCTAGAAATATATACACTATACTTACGTGCTAGAAATATATACACTATACTTACGTGCTAGAAATATATACACTATACTTACGTGCTAGAAATATATACACTATGCTTACGTGCTCGAAATATATGCACTATGCTTACGTGCTCGAAATATATGCACTATGCTTATGTGCTCGAAATATATGCACTATGCTTACTGCTCGAAATTTATGCACTATGCTTACGTGCTCGAAATATATGCACTATGCTTACGTGCTCGAAATATATGCACTATGCTTACGTGCTCGAAATATATGCACTATGCTAACGTGCTCGAAATATATACACTATGCTTACGTGCTAGAAATATAAACACTATACTACGCGCTAGAAGTATATACACTATACTTACGTGCTAGAAATATTGTATATTATACTTATGTGCTAGAAATATATATATATTATACTTACGCACTAGAAATTACATGCTAGAAATATATACACTATACACCATAATTACGTGCTAGAAATATATACACTATGCTTACGTGCTAGAAAGATATACACTTTAATTACGTGCTAGAAATATATACACTATACTTACGTGCTATAAATATATACACTATACTTACGTGCTAGTAATATATACACTATACTTACGTGCTAGAAATATATACACTATTCTTAAGTCCCAGAAATATATACACAATACTTACATGCTAGAAATATATACACTAACTATACTTACGTGCTAGAAATATATATATTATACTTACGTGCTAGAAATATATACACTATACTTACGTGCTAAAATATATACACTATACTTACGTGCTAGCAATATATACATTATACTTACATGCTAGAAATATATACAATATACTTACAATATATACACTATACTTACGTGCTAGAAATATATACACTATACTTACGTACTAGAAATATATACACTGTACTTACGCACTAGAAATATATACTCTGTACTTACGCACTAGAAATATATACACTGTACTTACGCACTAGAAATATATACACTGTACTTGTGCGCTAGAAATATATACACTATATTTACGTGCTAGAAATATATACACTATACTTAACGTACTAGAAATATATACACTATACTTAAGTGCTATAAATATATACACTATACTTACGTGCTAGAAATATATACACTATATTTACGTGATAGAAATATATACACAATACTTACATGCTAGAAATATATACACTATACTTATGTGCTAGAAATGTATACACTATACTTACGTGCTAAAAATATATACACTGTACTTATGCACTAGAAATAAATACACTATACTTACGCGCTAGAAATATATACACTATACTTAGGTACTAGAAATATATACACTATACTACGCGCTAGAAGTATATACACTATACTTACGTGCTAGAAATATATACACTATGCTTACGTGCTCGAAATATATATATATTATACTTACGTGCAAGAAATATATATATACTATACTTACGCGCTAGAAATATATACACTATACACCATAATTACATGCTAGAAATATATACACTATGCTTACGTGCTAGAAATATATACACTATACTTACGTACTAGAAATATATACACTATACTTACATGCTAGAAATATATACACTATACTTACGTGCTTGAAATATATACAATATACTTACGTGCTAGAAATATATACAATGTACTTATGCACTAGAAATATATACAGTATACTTGCGCGCTAGACGTATATACACTATACTTACGTGCTAGAAATATATACACTATACTTACGTGCTAGAAATATATATATATTATACTTACGTGCTAGAAATATATATATACTATACTTACGTGCTAGAAATATATACACTATGCTTACGTGCTAGAAATATATACACTTTAATTACGTGCTAGAAATATATACACTATACTTACGTGCTAGAAATATATAACTATACTTACGTGCTAGAAATATACACTACACTTACGTACTAGAAATATATACACTATACTTACGTACCAGAAATATATACACTATACTTACATGCTAGAAATATATACACTAACTATACTTACGTTCTAGAAATATATACACTATATTTACGTGCAAAAATATATACACTATACTTACGTGCTAGAAATATATACACTATACTCACGTACTAGAAATATTTACACTATACTTACGTGCTAGAAATATATACACTATACTTACGTGCTAGAAATATATACACTATACTTACGGGTTTTCCCTTTTTATGTACCCAGAACTGTTGTGTTCCCTTTTTATGTATCCAGTATAGTCATTATAAAGGTAAAAACAGCTGTAGGTTTTCCTTTTTATGTATCCAGTATAGTCATTATAAAGGTAAGAACAAACGTGGTTTTCGCTTTTTATGTATCCAGTAAAGTCATTATAAAGATAATACGAAATGTGTTTTCCCCTTTTTATGTATCCAGTATATAGTCAGTATAAGGTAAGAACAATTGTGGTTTTCCGTTTTTTATGTATCCAATATAGTCACTATAAAGATAAGTCCAAATGTGATTTCCCTTTTTATGTGTCCATTATAATCATTATAAAGGTAAGAGCAAATGTGTTTTCGCCTTTTACCTATCCAGTATTGTCATGATATAGGTCAGAAAAATTGTCCTTTTAGTCATTATAAAAGGTAAGAACAACTGTGGTTTTCCGTTCTTTATGTATCCAATATAGTCATTATAAAGGTAGGACAAATGTGGTTTTCGCTTTTTATGTATCTAGTGGTCAATTAAAGATAAAAAAACCGTGTTTTTATCGTTTAATGAATCCAATTATTACATATTAAAATGATAACTAAACACATAAAAAACACAATAAAAACACACACACACACAACATTATTACATATTAAAATGATAAACTAAAAAATGGAAAATTATAAATGCATTAAAAAGTTTACTGGATATTGTAACGAAATGCTTCAAAGCTGGCATAAAAGTTGGACGTTTTGTTGGTAAATTATTAAAACGTTCACAATTCACCGGTATAGTGAATATCGCAGGCAATTGTAGCTTTTTGATTATTAAATTCAATTATTATAATTATGGATGAATTACATTTATAAACAATAAGAATATCTGAAAGTAATAATGAAAATGTATAGTTTCCTGTGGTAAACATGAAAACATTTCCAAACATACGAATACTTCAAATGGAGACTGCTGTTCTATAAAAACGCAATCGACCAGCATGTCTTCTTGTATAAAAATACATATGCAATCACTCCATTGTTTGTTTGGTGTTTAACGTCATTTTCTAGCACATTTTAGGCTAAGCATGACGGTCGATTTGTTGTGGTGGAGGCAGACCACACCCACTTATTCCTCGGTAGAACCAGTATTGTATACTTGCTGCCATCTGTAAGAACAGACACTTTCTCACTTACAAGTCGAGCTCCGAGTGGGATTCGAACCCGCAGCGGTGAGAGGCGAGACGGTTTATAACGTAACGTCGTTAACCCCTCGAGCATATAGGCTCCATGATATTAACACGAATAGAAATTCTGCTTTTGTTATTTACTTTAGTATATACCCTACGTTAAAACGTGAATTGACATTAAGAAATGGAATGTCTCTGTTCCAATTAATCTTTGACAATCTCATTAAAGTACAGCTCTTTATTTCGTTTCCTTGCATTGCAAAGAGAAGCGGATATTGTTTTTTGTTTTGTTTTTTTAAACAGATTGTATCTTTGGTAATGCATGAGTTATTAAGTACTAAGTGTATACACTATCATAACACGTATGCAATGAAATGCCTCTATTCTAACTTCGAGAATACATTTTAATTTTACATCTTTGGTAATAAATTGTAAGCTCTGCTTTTCTAATCAGCAGCTCTTATATTGTATCTCGTTGTTTGTCCGTCAGTTAGTCTATGTACTACATGTATTTATGACCGCAGCACCATGGCCATAATACTGATCAAATTTTGCAACGCCCAATGTGGTAAGCAATCTTCCATAAACTTATCAAATAAAGCAACACTCGTTGGAACGTTTAAGTTTGTTGAAAGAATATTGCGACAAATATAACGCGGAAAAGACAAAAGTTATGGACACGGGATTATTTGCAAATAATTTAGAAGTTGTTAATGATTTTAATTACCTCGGAACTGTTTTAAATCATATAATTTAAATCAGGAGACGTTAGCAGGTAAAGGCTTAAAAGCTTTGAATATATTAATTGCACATGTTAAAAAAAATCAATTTTAAACCAAAAACATTTTGTCAATTATTTGATGCGTTCTATAGATCAGAAATTTGGGATTTAAAAGTCAAATCGATCGAAAGAGTACATTTGAAATTTTGCAAATACTTGTTAAGAGTTAAAACTTCTACTAGTAATGCCGGTATTTATGAAGAACTAGGTAGATATCAATTGTATATTTTAAGGTATGTAAACATAATAAAGTATTGGAGAAAGGTGGTCGATTCTAAACTGTTTTTAATATCAACTTTTAGTAAAGATGCTGTGAGAGATTGTGAAAGAGGAATGAAGTATGGGCAAGCAATGTTAAAACCATTCTAATTGACTGTGGCTATAATAATTATGTTTGGAAACAACGTATATTGATATGAAAACGTTTCATTTATTAAATAAACAAAAACTAATAGATTGTTTTGTTCAAAAACGGAACACTGATGTTGAAAATTATCGAGTTTTATGTTTGCATAGACGTTTTAAAACCTCATTCTCATATGAAGTGTATCTAGATATATTGCCATTGAAATTAAGAACTGCCCTGTCGAGTTTAAGATTATCCTTCCACAGTCTTAGAATTGAAACAGATATTCACAAAATAGAAATCAAAGATATTGTACATTGTGTAATAGTACCGTTTCAGAACATGAATATCATTTTATTTTAATTTGTCCTTTGTACGAAAAATTACATGAGCTATATGTTAAACAATAGTATTAGACATTCAAGTCTTTTTTAAATTTATTCAGCTGATACAATCTTCAAGCCAGTAAGAACTTTTTAGGTTATCTAGGTTTGTAAGGGAAGCATTTATTATTCGCAATGCTGCAATATAAAATGAGTCGATGTTTTATGTTCATTCACGCTGGACATAACTTGTAAACTATTAAAACTTGAAATAGTAATACGAAACAATGTAATAGGAATAGTTAAATCTTTATAACATTGTAATAAGCCAGAGTAAATGCGCCAGAGTGAATGTGTGAGACATTTTGGGCGTCAGAGTGAATTGTGGGAGTTGTATAGCATAAATACTGATTAAGGAGATGTATGATTTGTGTATTTGTACTTTTTCATTGTTTAATGTACAAAATGCATTGACCTGTCACATATTAACATGTAACATGTATTTATATGACCACCAGAAAATGCAACATGTATTTATATGACGCGAAACATTTGTTTAAGTCATAAATAAAGAATATGTTCTGTTATGTTCTGTTCTGTTAAGCAATCTTCCATATGATTATAAAATATGAAAACACCCGTTGGGGTAGGCAATCTTCCATATTCTTATAAAATATGGCAATACCCAGTGCGGGAAGCAATGTTCTATATGCTTATCAAATATGGCAACACGGTGTGGTAAGCAACATACAAATACTAACTAAAAACGATAACACTCGGTTTGGAAAGCTATCTTGCAAATACTTATATTATATCTATAGTGTATATAAAATATATAGGGTGACACATTTGCGAACAACCAAGAACAGACAACCTCCATGACGGGGACGCCTATCTATAAGAAAACACAAGTAAACATTTTAAACAGAAATATAGGTAGAAAAATATATCAATATATATAACAAATAGATCTTTAAAATGCTTGTAAACAATATAAATTCATAAATAACTATTTGAGCCACCACTGACTCTGAATACAATATTACCACATATTCCATACAACGGGAAAGAATTAACATGTTTAACGCACACACGTACCTATACTGGAGTTCATAGTTTTTATTGGGAGCGTTTCAGATGCAATAATTTTCCATTCATTGAATCCATCCTCGTTATATGTTTGTGAGAGTAAATAGTTTAGGTCCCTTACACCGGATTCTTATTTTGTATATATTTGAAATGCTTCTGAGCTAGATTAATTTAACTTCAACGTATGTTATTATATTTTTAATCAGACAAATACTGAACTTCAGCCCAGCTTCGCCTGGTTTGTGCTTAACTGAAAAAAATGTAATTCAGTAAAACAAAGTACCTTTAGATCCATATTATTACTATTTATATATAGTATTAATATCACTTAATTATTATAGTATAAGTATCACTTACTGTCCAACATGTTCGTATCCCCTCGGGGATCCAGTGCTTTTTGAAAGGTATTTTGTAGATGTATTTTCTCACCCTTATAAATATATTTATATATATATATATATACATATTATATACATATGATAAGCAGTATATAATATCGAAGGCTTAGTGCCAAGCGGTGACAAGTACCTTCTTTGGGAATAAGTGCATAGGTAAAGGGAAAATTCTTGTCAAATTTGTCAAGCCTGTAAGGAACCTTTGGCAGCGAAACAAGATGTAATATGTCCACTTAATTGTTTACCCAATATCACAATATCTTGGAATATGTAAGGATGCGAGCCTTGTCACCACGCAATTTGTAATAACGACGAAATTTGTAAATTGGCAGAGACTCAAAGAAAACAACCTTTGCGAAACGGCGATTTAATAATGCTTTGGTGCCTTTGAAAAAGTTCGAGCAGGTATTGGAGGACCATTTGCTTTGCCGAAGTCTATATTCATGTACTGCTCATGGTCTTGAAGTTCCTCTTCATTTACATAACTAACTTGGTTGTCGCCTCCTGGGCTTATAATGTCCTGTAGGTGGTTTAGTAGTACGAAGAAGTTGGGTCTATCGTCACCCACATCTAAATGGCACTTCTCTATCACAGAGAATCTGTGGTAAATAAAATAGTTGTTTGTATTATAAAACATATAAATATAGATAGGTGTTGAATGAAAATGTTTTTTTACAGCATGAATATAGTTGCTACATCCATTTTAGAGCTCGTAAGTATGGTAGAGTATGATATGCATTTTGTATCGCATAAGAAGCATGACAGACACTTGGCGATCATGTCGATCATGTTGTCCGTCGTATGTCTTCCGTCCGTCGTCCGTCATACTTTAACATGCAACCTAACCTTTGCCATAACTTGGAAACGTATTTGACACATGTTCACGAAACTTAACACACATCTTCAATTTCCCCTAATGAATGTTGTTACACGTGTCTAATAACTCTGACTTTATATTTTGGCAGAGTTATGCCCCTTTTCATAAAACTTTAACCTACACAAAACCAAGCTCATAAGCCATAACTTAACAAGTGTTTGACCTATATGCACGAAACTTCACCCACATTTTCACTAGCCGAAATAAAAACCCGGCAGGTGACACAAGTGTTCCATGGAACACCCTTCTACTTTTATTTCATATTCATTTACAAGCAACATTTACTTTCAATATAACCGGAAACGTCAATTTTCGCCCATATTTACGCTTTGTAAAATCATTGTAGTGGAACTACTGTTGTGTATACTCGTTAGGATTGGTGCAATTCGTAGTTCATGTCACAGGAAGTTTGTCATGTAATGTAAACATTTTAGTATTTTTGTTTCATTGTGAAACATTCCCATCATGTTACGACAGTATGTTTATTTCAAATACATATTTTTTGATGAAATTAAATGTTAATACCTATTGTTTTGTTGTAATTATTCGATTTTATATTAAAAATGCGCATGCAATAAAAATATTATTAGATTTGTATTGGAATATATGCACTCTTTCTTTCGCGTATACATATTGCGCTCCTAAAGTCGCACAATATGGTTAAAGTCGCACAATATGGTTAAAGTCGCACAATATGGTTAAAGTCGCACAATATGGTTACGCGTGCATATATCCCAATACAAACCTAACAACCTATACATACTAGTAGTTACAATAGTTTCGCGTTCGCCAAGGTTTATTTGTGACTAATGTAACCATGAAGTTAAAATACCGAATTACTACACCGAGGTACTTATAATCTCGCAATCTATTGCTTTTAAACTGAAAGCTATTCATCAGTTACAGATAAATTCAAGCTACTTACACATTTTTAGAGCAGCCATGAGGCTGTCCAAGTCTGTAACCCTTATCACAAACGTACATCTTTATTTCGTTGTTGTTCTTTATGTCGTGGTAGGGGAGATAACCGTTTGTAAACACTTCCCACATCAACACTCCAAACGACCACTGAAATAATGATATATTTCTAATACATTATAAGTCTATACCTTTTTAAAACAATGTCTTATTGCATAAGGCTCTGAAATTGTTAAAGACAATCAAAGTGTTTTCGTTTGTAATTTTATGTATAATTTATTAGCTAAAAGCTAAATACTTATAGATCAAGAGAACACGTTTTTAATTGTAATGTTTTTGACAATTAGTAAAATAAAGACGTTACAGTTAAAAATCACGATTTTCATGTAAACTTATTGCTGCTGAGGAGGAAGGATATTTCATTGTATAACAGTTTCTGCTGTTCCACTTCAAACTGTCCAGAGCCCATCGTGCTGACCACTGGCCTCTGAAGTAGATCTTCTGATGTACACTGATATATGTAAGATTATGTTATTACGCCATTAGTGCATACACGTGTACGACTGGTCAGTCGAAAAACAACTGTGTTACGCAATAAATTTATTTATTTGTCATCTCTGCTCAATACATAACGTGATCATACTAAATGTCAACGTAAACTTTTGTTTTCAATCTGATCAAAATTAATCATAATTGCGCTTTGATACTCTCCGCTCCTTGAGACGTAGAGTATTATAGCGTGATAGAGGGTCCGATTATTATGAGATTGCACTTATTTGATGTACAACAAACTGTAAAACTAAAATTAAAAAGATAATCACGTACGACGTCGGACTTGGAATGATAAAACCCCGTCTGTTTAAGACTTTCCGGCGCCATCCATCTGACGGGCTGGTAACGGCCATTACCGTTACAGAGGTACTCGTCAGCATACAAATCGTGTGTAAACGAGGCGTCGCCAATCTTCACGCGGTCCGCGCTGTCCACCCTGTCGGAATAAAATATGATTTAAAAAAAAACGGTGATTTAGCATCAGCTGACTCAAATAAAAAAAATGGTTGATGGTTTTCATAAAATATAGTTAATAGATGTAATAAAAACATAGTTGATAGATCTAATAAAAAATAATTTTAATAATTTTATTTTGTTGTATTGTATTATTTATTGACGGACAATGAAAATGCACCACTATATGGGTGTTAACGTGTATGGCTAAAGTAATTTATAATAATAAGTGCATACTTTGAAATTGTCTCAAATTTCTAAACATGATGAATATTGTTCAATTAAAGTCACACGGGTTCAACACAAAAGTCACACATCTTAATACATGGTATGGACAACCGTGTTACCGTTCCTGTGAAATCATCCCGACGTCACGCTATCCAGCAAGATAACGTCATTTGTAATTGTGATAAGGCGACGTCGGGATGATTTTCAAGAACGGTATAACGGTTGGACATACCATGTATTAAGACGTGTGACTTTTTTTATTAGGTACTAGGACTGAACACTCAGGGCTTTTTTTTTCGGAAATAGGGGAAGAGGCCCAGGCCGTTCAATAGGGAAAAAAAGAGCGATTTTCGAATTAAAAGGGAAAACATATTGCGTTTTCGAGATATAGGGGAACAGTGTATTAGGCAGAAATTGCAGATTTGGGGAAATAATGTTAAGCAAGGAGAATTTTCTCAGCCAAAGAAGAATAGTCTGTTTTGATTGGGGAAGGGGCCGAATATCGCCCCCTGTTCGAATATCGGCCCCTGTTTATGAAGGAAGAAAGCCCTGGCAGTATACAACATGTCTAGGAATTTTGAGACAATCAGTGTTTGCAGTTGTTAATTAATATCCTTATAATATGCACTTGTTATTATAAATTACTTTAGCAATACCAATTAATACCCATATAATCTACTGGCGCGTTTTATATGACCGTCAAAAGGCTTTTGCAGTGAACATGCAGATCTAAAACACCTACGTACCAGCAGTTTCTGGTGGCAACGTCTTTGTGGACAATGTGCTGGCCATCCAAGTAGTTCAAGCCTTCAGCGACTTCTATACATAAGGTTAACCTCGTGTTTTCAGAAAATGACTGCAATGGAAATAAATCTTTTATTTTTATGTGCAGCCCAGCTTTCCAAAATACTATTAATGACACATTATGTTTTGATGGAACTGTTTTGCAATAAGTGTTACACAGTCTTCATTTGTAACTTTGATTTAAAATTATCGCATTATATAAGTGTGAATTGTTCATGATCTTTATTATCAATGTGCATTTTTCTGTCACATTTTGTTCTTCTATATTTTTCTTGTCATTACATATGAAACAATTACAGTCAATGTAAAGCCTAAGTATTTGCTTTAGTTATATTCACTGTCCCACTATATTGGGATGACAATTGGGTAAGAGTCTGTCGGAGTTGGTGCACCATAAAACCCGGTTTAAACCCTCAACAACAGTTCTTACAACCCTAACACATTACTTTGAAATTAAAATATTTACCAATATGTGTTTGTTTAAAATACGTGTTCGAAAAGCTGAATTCTGTGAATGATACTATGTTTGTTCGAATTTACAACTGCTCTTTAAACTGGCATCGCCAGTGTTCTTACTTCAACTGCTCCGATGAGATAGTCTTTTAGTGTTCGTTTTGACATCTCAGGGTATATGATGTATATTTGTCTTTCATCTAAAGCTATTCCTAGCGATCTTAGAATGTTATCATGGATATAGTCACGAAGGCGGGTGCTCTCTAACAAGCCGTCGTTTAACCAAGATGGAATAGGCCCAGTTTCTGGAACAGAAAACAAGCCTCAAAATAACACGATATTGTTATATATCAGAGTTCATCTGATATATTTTGAAAAAGAATACAACGCCATGATAATTGACTTGACTGAAAACGATCACTTTGTCATTAGATTAAAAGTAGAGATTTGAAATGAAAAATAAAATAAACTGAAACGGTCGAATCTTATTTATTTAAGGACTACTCAGTATTGGTCAGCCATCTTTGAAAAGAAAATCCAAAATGGATGGGGTATGGTTAATAATTGAAAGTTTCATCCAAATGCATATTATAGGCATTAACAATGTCAATGATATAATAATGACAGTAATTCAACACTATTGATGTGAACATAATATCAGAAACATGATTTATTTGGCAGAAATAGTGCCCTTTATATTCGAAAGGTTTAGTACAATTTTACTCGAAGATGTTTTGTCCATTTATCTAAAAATGGCACATGAGACATCATTTCTAAATTAAATACGACATATCACATCATCCAAATTTCAAAGTCAATCATTGTAAAAAAAACACAAGCTATTCTTTCAATGGCATGTACTTTCAAAATAATCTCAATGCTATAGTATGGTGGCACTGACGGGTTTTAATTGTCAAACTATTATACATGGCAACTATAGTTGTGGATGTATTAAACACAACAAAAGTATATTTATTATTATATTCGAATAAAAACAGCACAAACTAAATAAAACACTGACAAAATTTCTATAGTATCAACTTTTGTATCTAATTTTCTTATTTTAAATATATTTAGAATAGATAT